>PNEN01001798.1:0-169253 GCA_002933655.1 Cercospora berteroae
GCGTTCCTTAATAAAGTTATACTATTAACTATAATCGATAGTATAGCGAGGCATGCTGCGAGTGTATTGCGAGTAATAGAGGGCGTAATAGAGGTAGTAATAGAGGTGGTAATAGCTTTGTTTACGTAGGTGTTTTAATCGAAATTCGTAGTAGCAACCACTAAGGTTTCGGCCCCCGTCCGTCGACTGGCATGACCACTTCATGTCTCAAGTTCAGGCCGAGTCCTGCTCCGAGAAAGCGGTGCATTGTCTTCTCTTGACATTCGCTGATTGCGACCTTCGCGCGTCGTCTGGCTCCGAAGAGATGCGTTTTCAGCGCGCCGCTTCAAGATGCGTTCGTCGCGATTTCGGTCCCCGGCGTAGGAGATACAACGCTCCCGGCGAGAGATTCGGGCAGCTGCATGGCCAGAGCGCGTTGCTGTAGACGGAAGAGACGATAGAGCGAGGAAGGCGAGTGGGATATAAGAGATGGACGAGGTCGAGCATGATATGCACGATCGCTGATGTTCGGCCGCCATGCTCTTGCCGTACCAGGTCTCCGGTAACGACAACATGGGTTGAGCGTGGATAAAGTGAAGCGAAGCGAAGCGACGCGTTCATGCCGTCAAGAAGACACGGCTGGGTACATCACCAGATCGGGCATGCACCATCGGGGAAGCCCTCGGGGTCCACACGTCGGACCTCTCCTACGCACCTTTCCCTCTCTCCAGCAGCCATCTCATGCCATCTATCGTCCCCTCCTTCAACCCCGGTGGATTGTGCTCGCCATCTCCTTGAGCCCAAATGGTATACCCAACATGCGCCAACGGAGGATAAACATCCAGCTTCACCGGCACACCCACCTCCTTCAACGCAGCCTCAAACACCACCGCATCCCGACACAGAATATCCTTTCCCCCAGCCTGCATATACACAGCCGGAAAGCCCGCCAATCCAGCTTCACAATTCAAAGGCGAATACCACTCCGACCTCACATCAGCCCCCAAATACCCCAACATCTCATCCAAAACAACCTTCATCTGCTCCTCCTCTTCCCCAACCGATTTCCCCTCATCCCAAACCCCCCTCAACCCCTCCGGAACAATCTCCTCACACAAAATCAACGGAATCCCCAAAAAGCACCCCGTAAAAACATGCTCCAACCCCAATTCCCTCCTCTTCCCCACAACCACAGCCGCAATTTGAGCCCCAGCCGAATAACCTCCAATCACAAACCCACCACCTCCAACATCAGCTCCAAAAGAACAACTCTTCTCCACAGCCCATTGCGCCACATACGCGCCATCTTGGAACGGCATTGGGAAAGGAAACTCGGGCGCTTTGCGCACAGTAGCCAGTAAAACAACTGCATCCAGCTCTAATGCGAATTCTCGTCCAGGACGGAGAAGCATATTGGGGGTTCCGGCTAAGTAGCAGGCGCCGTGGAATAAGAGGATGAGGGGACGAGCTGCCGTGTTATTCTTCTCTTCGTCATCGCCATTATGATTATTATTATTATCCTTTCTCCGTATGACTTTGAGCGGAAGACTGTCACCTCCATCTTCATCGGGATTCAAAGGTACCGTAGTATCGAATTCTTCTAATTCAGTATCGTACGTGGGTAAAGTTGCAATTTGTTCTTGTTCTGCGCGGAGGACTGTTTCGCGCATGGCGAGGACTTTTTCGGTTGTCATTGTGAGGACAAGTAACTGAGATTGAGACTTGTGCTGTTGTGGAAGTAGTACTTCCTTAATATATGCGGCTGATCGTGTTCGTACCAAAGGATTGGAGGAGCTAGCTCCGCGGTGACTGCGCGCTCCATGTGAAGGATCGCGCATTGCATTGCCCAGAAAGGGCCAAGGGCTTGCAAGTATGATTCGGATCAAGATCCTCGCTGCAGCGTATGATTCGAGGAGCGAACACAGAATGAGAAGCATTTCAGCCTGTCGGGGCCTTGATGGACATGCTAATGCACGCACAGTCGAATCTCGACATTAACAGTACAGCGCAGCGATCATTTCCATTCGTAATCATCACACGTTGACCCAGCCACTGACGATGGCGTCCTGTCTAGCTGCCACTCTCCGACAACCCACTAACACTTCACTTGCGGCTTCAGCACGCTCACGCTGTCAAGGGTCAAAAACGCCCTTTCAGCATATTCCGCATCACATCCCCCCGTGAAACTCAAAACGCCCTCAGTCTCCTCAGGAATGAAGGATAGCTGGCTGAGCACAAATTGTTGAGTGCCAACAGCATGACGCGAGTTCCCATTAGTAGGCCCAACATCATACCGGGGGATCAACATGTCTGGTCGAATTTCAGACTGGGAATGGGGAACCACGTCCTTCCCAGCGAATTGCGGTCGGAGGCGGCAATGCAATTCTCCGTTAAATCTGCCTTGAGGCAGAAACCACCACAATCGAAGTGTCAGTGGATAAAATGGTTCAGGTCCCGTCAGTCTTTGCGAAATAGGTCCAACAGGTTGGGAAAGCTTTGGGTTGACGGGGATTTCGAAGACTGCACTTCCAGTTCCATTCTGTTTGGGAACATAGAGTGAGCGGTACGCCCCAGCAGCGTAGGTCCAGGATGTGCTGTCGGATGCATCGTCAAAGCCTCCATTACGAATCAAGTCCACAGGAGCACCGATAGTGCATTTTCCCCAGTCCTGATCACTGAATACTTCAATCTGGATGTTATCGATAAATGCTGTTGCACTGCCATTCGAGGGATTGCTGAAAATGAATTCGAGCCGTGCAAGATCAAATTGACTTTGGAAAAAGAAGTTCTTCTGTGTCCGTTGGTTCTTCCCGTCGAAGCCCTCAAGACGTTGCACCGATTGGCCGTTCTGTAAGATCAAGAGAATACAAGAAGCGCATGTATCGGCAGAGGAAAGCCAATATGTGACTTTGTAGTTCCAACCCGGCACTGTGTACATGTTCTGGAACATTGTCGCCCCGTAACTGGTTTTGTGCGGATCGAGATCGCCAGGCAGAAATTCCCGTGTCACTAGATTGTTCGCCTTCAGTTGCGCTTTGGAGCTGCCATCTTGGGCTTCGCCCTGGACAACGGATGCGCCGTTGTTGAAGGTCCACGCGCTGTCACCTGGGCTGGCCGTGTATTTCTCCAAGGATGGGTCTCGTAGAACGTGGAGGAAAGTTTGCCTGGGACCACTTGAAGTCGTGGTCGTCGCGGCGGAGGTCGTTGTTGAGCTGGAAGACCGGCCAGTCGTTGAGGAAACGGTCGAGCCAGATGACGTTGAAGAGCGGCTAGTTGTAGTCGATTGCACTGCCATACTGGTGCTTGAGCTGCCCGCTGGCGCTGTAACCGTCACTGTAGAGGCTGGCAATGTGACAGTAGTAGCAGCACCTGTGACAGTCGTCGCAGATGTTGCAACGCGAGTGACAGTCACGATCGGCAGCGTGATTGATGGACAGCTCCCTCTGCTGACCAGACAATTGCGGTCCCAGTACCATGTATCCGCGCTTGTGTCAGCTTGGAATTGTTGCATTCGCAAGGCAAGCCTGTACAGAGTGCATTGAAAGTTGCTTGGATTGAACCCGAAAGCCCGGCAGGCAGTGTTGCGCAGACATGTTTCTGCGCAGTCACTTTGCAACCCAGACGACGTCAACGTTGCCAGCACGCGAGGTCGAACGAGTCGTCCTCGAGCGGCGCAGGATGAGCCTGTGGGAGCAGGAAGTGCATCGTCCACTGCACATATTTGGCTTGCGATGTCCCTGTTCATTGCAGTCTCGACCTCCGACGCGTGCGGACTTACTGCTCTGGGCTGATGTCGAGCTAACGCAGAGGCCTACAAGAAGCCACTTTAGAGAATGAGATAACATATTGTCAGCGCGTGCGTTGTCTGCGAAGGATACTGCATCGCACGCGGGCCAGTTCGATCTTGTAGCCTTCCATCTCGCAGACAACACCGACTGGGCTTGTCTGTGGCTGCAGGAGAGTGTATGTCTTTACGGGCAAGGCCTACTTGGCAAGCGTGCTGTAGCTGAAATGTTTAGCACCAGACTGTGCCACTTCAGCCTCATCGATGGACTAGGAGGATAGCATTTGAAGGCTAGCATGTGTGTGGCTAGCGGCTTGTCGTGTTTGGTTCTGGACCGCTCCGTCCAACATCCACTTTTGGCCAACTTGCTGCACCACGTGGCGCCACGTTGTGTGCATTGGGAATTTCGTGAGGTGGTGCTGTCGACTCTGCTGAAGATTTGAAAGCTAGACGTCTGGCTTGTTGTGGTGCTGGAAGGAGAGTAGAGGAGAGGGGGAAGGTAGCAGTCCAACACCGGCCGTGGCGTCGCTCTATACGATGACCTCCAGGGGCCAGACGGACAAAGCTTGTCCACTGATCATCTGTGAGAGCGTAGCAACTTCGCCACAGTCGAAATACTCATAAGATGATTTCGTGGTGCTGGACGCGCCTGAAGAATATGGTGCGAAAGACACACGGTCCCAGCACGATTACTTCACATACTACAGGATCTACGCCTGCTTCCTCTTCTTGTACTTTCCTCCACCACCACCACCTCCACCCTCACCATTCGTGTCCCAATTCTTCCTCTTCTTACCCTCACGTTTCCAAAAGTCATTTCTCTCCCTCTTCTCCCTCTCCTTCCTCTTCTCTTCACTCTCTGCAACCTTCTTCCTATATCCCTCCTTCCTCTCTTCCTGCTTCGCACGCCTCTTCTCCACCTTCTCATTCCTCAAAGTCATGACTTGCTGCATCAGTCTCCTCGCAACCTTCTCCTCACCACCAAGCACAACGGCTCGTTTCTGCGTGTATGTCTGCTTCTTTTGCGGCTTCATCTGCATGATTTGAGACTTATATGGAAGGTCGGCTTGCAGCTTCCTTGGTACACGTAGAGGATTGAAGTGTCGCTCCTGGCGTTCGATCGGAACATATTTGCTGTTCTTTTGCTGAGGTGTGGGCAGGCTCTGAGCAGCTCGGACTTGACCAGTCAGACGCATACCCTCCCATTCGCCAGCATCACCGCCTTCGAGCAGATTCGTCACTGGGTTGTAGAAGCGATGAGGTCGGACGGGGTACCATGCTCGTAGAAAGACAATGTCCGACATGAGCACTTTGTCCTCGAACGTGGCACGGAAACAGCCTTCAGGTTTGGAGAGAGCCTTCTTGATTTGTCCTCGAATGCCAGACACGGTCTTGATTCCTGCTCCTTCGAACTTGGCAATCTCGAGTGCAGTAGAGAACATGTCCTTGACGAAGGCAGTATTCTTGAAGATCTTGTACGGATGTCCGGTCAGCTTGAGCTTCTTCACAATCTCCGTGCTCTCGTCAACATTGAGCACGACACCAGTGGCTGCTATTCGGAAGCCGGGATTCTTGTTTGAGAAGGACTGCACACAACAGAAACCAGTGTTCGGCGCAGCCAGCGGTCCATAAAATGTGCCGAAGCAATGCATGTGCTCAGGCGTGTATTTGAGCATCCGATTCCGTGTCCGCGAATCTGATATGCTGTAGACTGGAGTGGACTGGAACCGGCGCCATCCGAGGGAGAATATCAGAGGATCGTTCGTCTTGAGAATCTTCTTATGCCATCTGTGGCGCTTGATGCGGACTTGCACGAAGCCCATGCGCTCTTCGGTAGGCTGTAGGCCTCCGATCAATAGAGGAAAGCGAGCGTCAAAGTTCTCGACGAACTCAACAGGTACGTCTGACAGGATGAGGCGGGCGTACGTGCCAGCTCGGTACCCTTCTGCGCGTACTCTCGTTGCTTCGTCCAGGTCTTCAAACTCTTTGCGGTTCAGATCTTGCTGCTTCTTCAACATTGCCTTCTGTGCGTCGTACCACTCATCTTCGCCGAACTCATCGCCTTCAGCATCTCCGTTCGCCTTTCGGTTCGTGTTCTTGGGGTTGAGGAAACCCTCGCGATCCTCTTCTTCGAAGCGCGATTTCAGCTCTTCCTTCTTGCGGGCGTTCTTTGCTCGCTCATCTTCAATGCTTGCCGGCCCCTCTGCGCCTTCTTCAGCATCACCAGCTTCAAGGTCCTCGAACTCTCCGTCGCCTTCGCTTCCATCATCGAGACCTTCGAAATCCTCGTCGCCGTCTTCTCCTGTATCTTTCCCATTGTTGCCTCCCAAGCCAGCAGCCGTGAAACGCTGGCGAAGTGCTTCCATGTTATCTTCATCTGTCCACTTCTCTTCAAGTTCCACGTAGTCGTACTTCGGTATCATGCGGTCTTCTTGTTCGTCGTCGGCACTGGGCTTCCGCCTGTTGAAGAAGCCATCCTCCTGTTCGTCGTCCGCGTCGTCCTCCTCGTCATCCTCACCTCGCCACTTCTTCACAAGCTCGGCTGTGTTAAGCATATCATCGTACAGCATCTTCGCCAGATCTGCAATCCTGTAAGGCTGCTTCTTGCCCGACATTGCTTTTGCACGCTCTGCCATGTTGCCTTTCCACTGGGCTTCGCCGTCTTCGTCCTCCGAATCCAGATCGGAGTCTTCAGCATCTGGGTCATCTTCAAGGTCTTGATCGGACACTTCTGACAATGAACCGAGATCGCTGTCTGAATCTGCGAAAGCAATATCGCCCTCCACCTCAATGTCCTTGTCCTTTTTCGAGCGGCCAGACTTCACAGGCGCCTCTTGCAGCGCCTCAAAATCTGCTTCATCGTCCGTCTCGCCACTTTCAAATCCCTCATCCTCAAGGTCATCGTCCTCATCTACCCGGTCGTAGAGGGTGGCTTTTCGCGCGCTCTTGCGGCCAGTGTCCTTGAGATCGTCATCATCCAAGCTCTTAATTCGCTGCCCGTCATCGAAGAGGGCGATCCCGTCATCTTCGCTTCTTCTCTTCTCACCCTGCAGGCCGACAACCAGCTGTTCGCCCAGCCCTCGCTCTTCCTCATTTTCATTCGCATCAAATGTATTGCTCTTGACATCAATGTACACGGCATCCTTGTCCACCAACACGCCACCCACATCGCTCATTGGTGCATAGATGACCTTCTGCTTTTCGCCCAATCTTCTCCTCTTCTTTGTGCCATCGGCTTTCTCCTTCGCCTGCTCGAAGTACGGAGTTGGACATGGGTCGGGAAGCGACTCAACACGCTCAACATTGACGTCGCCGACTCCGGGAACATGTACTCGAGCATCGTGTGCAGGGAAATTTGTGCCTCGCAAATAGCCATACAATGCTATCGTACGATCGCACTTCGGATCTTCTTCCTTCTTCGTCTCGGGTGTGATGTCCAGCATCCGGTCGGCAAGTGCATAAGGATGCGAGTTTCTCCAAACCAAAGGTCTTGGATTCTTCATCACGCTCAGAAAGCGCGACAAATTCAGAACCTCTCGATCAGGATATCGACCATTGATCACGCCAGACAGGTAGAACAGTTTTGCTCCTTGGTACAGCTCCGACCAGAATCTGTGCTTGAGTCGCTTCTTCTGCGCCTTCAGGGTGTCCTGCTTTCTGAACAAGTCCAAATGTGTGAGAATGCCGAAGACATTACCCGGCATACCAGTACTGCTCAGCACAGACAAAAACTCCATAGTTTCCATCTCGAATCCATAGTTGCCATCAATCATGAGCAGAACGATATCCACCACTTTCGCCATGTCTATCGCCGCTGCCAAACTGTCGCTCGGACTCTCCATAAATGTGAGTCTCCGCCTCTTGCTGGTGACAACTGTGATCGGACCTGTAGGCTGAGAAACTGCCTGCTTTGTGTACCGCCTGACCAAGCTCTTGATCAATGTCGTCTTGCCGACACCGGGCGGGCCGACGACTCCAACAACCAGCGGAGGCGCCTCTTCGGGCAGCCTGTCCACGAGCGGAACATGCAGCCGCTTCTCCTTGACATCGTGACTTCTCGCCGCCTGTTTTTGCAGTCGTCCTGGAGCGGCGAAGGCGAAGGCTTTCGGGTTTGGCTGGGATGTGTCGTGCTTCTTCTTTGCTTTAGTCGCACGATGTGCCGTGTGCGTCTGCTCCTCACCACCCATCGCGTCGACACCAGCGCTCCGCTGTGAGGTAGTCGAGATGGTCGAGGCAAGAAGAGAGCGCCAAGATTTCGCGTCTGCCAAAAAGTTCGATGAAGCTCGGGTCACTGTGCATGGCGCTAGCAGGGGATCGTTATCGACAAGGACCGCCGGGTAAAAGCGGTCCAGACCATGTGGCTCGCAACGTCACCGGCCAGGCTACACCATTTGGACTTTCCTTGATGCCATTCCTACTTTCTCATCTCTGACTCTTCTCCGATACATTCGAACTTACATTCAAACTGTACGCCAAAATTCGCACATTTACCACCTTCACACGCCTCAAAATGCCTTACAAGATCAACGTAGGATATGGGACCAACACAGCTGCGAGGAGCATGTGAGAGCTGACACTGTATCAGGTTTCACTTCAGAAGGGAGCCGATGCCCAGCACTACGATACGTATGTCGAGTCATGTAACCATCACTTCTTCTTCAAGTGCTGATAAAGCCTACAGTGCCAAGAAGAACGTCGAAGACCAAGGCGGCAAGATCGTGAACGAATTCAAGCTGATCAAGGGCTTCACGTGCGTACATCAATCTCGCTGATAGCGTTGTCGAGCTGACAGCTTCGCCAGTGCCGAGTTCCCAGACGACAAGGTCCACTCTCTGTCCTCGAACGAGCACATCAACGTCGAGAAGGATGGCGTGGTCACGACGCAATAGATTATGAATGGACGCAGGTCACGAGGGACACGATGTCATGACATGATGCTACCGGAGACGGCTATAGATGGATAATAGCATATAAGAATACCTCAACGAGCTGATAGCCATGCTTCAATCCACATGCGAGTACCTCCTAGGACATTCATGACCTGCCTCGACACTGCATGCTCGAAGATGTGATACTTATCTTGTCCTGGTTCAGACAGTTCTCAAATGACTCTGTGTAAAAGCTGAGTTGCAGGATTCGATGGTTCCTGTATAGACGACGTACAATACCACGAGCGCTGGTGAGGTTGAACTGCTTCTTGCGGCAAGTGTTCATCCGACGTGATCGAATAAACCCAAACTGCTGCAACGTCCACCCCATAACAAACCCCCACGAACTCCCCACCCGTTCCGGAAACTGCGCCGTAAAAGCATAAACCGCAATTCCAATCGCCGAGACAATGCTCGGAAATATGAGAATGACGAGAGTATCTTCGGGAATATGTTTTCCATTTCGACGACGGGCGAGGGAGAGGTTGATGCGGGAACCGATGTAGCCGGCGTAGAACATGGCGAGAAGGGAAGCGGGAAAGATTCCGGTGTTGACGAGGCCGGTGGAGGAGGGGGACCAGTGGAAGGATTGGATGAGGACGGAGGCGTAGGTGAGGGAGATGGCGATTCCGGAGCCCAGGGAGATGGAGGAGGCGAGGATTGTCCAGAGGACGGCGGGGGAGGTGAGGGATTGGAGTATTTTGGTGAGGGCGCCGAGGCCGAGCTGGAGGGCGTTGGGGGCGGGGGAGGAGTAGGGGGAGAGTTGGGAGATGTAGGATTTCTTGAGTGCATTGGGTCCTTCTGGGGTGGCTTGGTTGCGAGTGCCATAGCCGGCCTCGGCTTCTTCGTCGCTGAGGATGGTCGTGACACCAAACTCGTCAGTGTGTACGACTTGCCCGTTGTAGGATGTAGGTGAGTGATCGGAGCGCGTTTCAGGGAGGAGGAAGATGGAGAGGAGCAGGCCGAAAGCGTTGAAGATGGCGAAGGTGAAGTAGAACCAGCGCCATGAGCTGGCTGCTACGAGGTAAGATTCGCTGATGATGAGAACAGCGTTGATGAGGTTTTGTGTGCCCCAGTAGAATGCGAACAACAGACCTCGCTCATTGAGGAACGAGATGTCGGAAATGATGAGTGGAAGAACAGATTCCGTCGCTCCAGTCGCGAAGCCTTGAAGGATGCGCATCGCCATGTGGGTTTCGAAGGTCTGGCTGTATCCCGCTCCAATAGTCGTGCCAAGTAGGAGGATGCTGCAGACTAGGAATACCGGCCTTCTGCCAAACATCATCGATAATGGAAGCATGAGGAAGGCGCCTGTGTGGAACGATCGTAAGCACATTTACACTATGCGCTGACACAGTATAGCCACCACACTGGATGTATTGGATCTATAAGACCCACCACAAGCCATAACCAAACTCGGATACGTCGTCAGATTGATGATCTCGGTCGATGAGTACCCTTGCGGCATGTACAGGTCCATGAACACAGGAATGATTGGCCCCAACCCAGAGACCAACACCAAGGAGAAAACCGAGAACCAACGGCAGCACACCATGATCCCAAGCTTCTTCCATTTGCTGAAGTTCAGAGGGTCGTTTGGATCTGCAGAAGGAATCGGAATTCGTCGCACTTGTCCATTCTGGTCGATAAGGTTGACGTCGCTTCCTATGCGATTCTCTGGTAGTGTGTCCTTTCCATCATTCCCCGCGTACTCAACCTCTACAACAGTATCTTTTCTGGTGTTGTCGTCTTGAGATGTGCCTGCCGCAGTGTTCGCTTGCAAAAAAGAGCAATGGGGCCAGAGATCTCGCCATGATCCGCACGAGTGTCATCTGATGTACCAAGGACATCAGTGGGGCGATAGATCTCTCAAGTGGTTGCTGCACTGTGGGATGGGGTCTGTGGAGTCGCGACGACGCCACAAGGTACGGTACATGCGACTGCGGCTGGAGCGGGGGTGGATGTGATATACGAGAGTTGCGCCAAGGCACGGTGGTCGAAAATGAAGTAGAACCCAATACGACTCACCTACCTTTCGGGATTGCAGAACGGCAACAGATATATATTGCTGGAGACTGTTATTGGCTCGTGCTTGCGGTCACCTTCATCGACCACCGGAAGGCGCTCAAGAAAGATATATGGCGATTGCAGCCAGCGCCCACTTTCCGATGGTTGTTTGCGTCAGGTTCGGAAGGCCTGGGGATCAAGGCACCAAGTCGGATGCGCTTCGTCTAAGCCGATGATCAATTGCTGCAATCGATCCTTCGCATTATGGTCTGTCTGAGAGGTTCTCTTGCTCACTTCCCTTTCCCTCAATGAAGAGAGTTTTGGAAAGCAAGCCTTCTATTCCCAGAAATGCCTTGCGGCATTTGAAATCAATCTACCAACTCTCCGTTCCAAACGATCTCATGAGAGAAAGCTCGGGCAGTTGCCAAGCATCTGCATAGCTGGGTCATATAGTCGATGACTTGATGATGAAAGAACTGATACCTGCGTGTGACATTTCGTCATGTTATTATGAAGCTTGTGGAGGACACAAGCACAAACCTCTCAAAGGTCTGATAAGGGAGCTATATGAGCTCGAGTGTCGTGCGGTCATCTTCTATAAGTGAAGAATAGCCTCGGTTTCAGTCCGCAAGAGCATTTTTGAGCTCGTGACGCCAAAGCCCAGACGCCGTGTGAGCATGCATGGTGTCGAGACAGTGCTCGCTGGTCCTACTCGTTCATAAGGTAGTAGAGCTGACTGATGCTCTCACCGTGGTGATTACGGCGAATAGCCTCGGCCAGGAGCGAGCTGACGTCCAGAACAACCAGTTTCTTCGAGTTCAGTCTCTTCTCTTCCGGAATTGGGAAAGCATTCGTGACGATGACAGCCTCTATCTCTCGGCATTGCTCGAGTTGCTCGAGGCAATCACCACCGAAGAGCCCATGCGTGGCCATGCAGTAGACTTTGCTAGCGCTGCCACGCTTGACAACTGTCTCGGCTGCTGCAATCCACGAACCGGCCTTGTCGATCATGTCGTCCACGATTACTACCGGCTTATTGCGTACACTGCCAACCAGCGTGACGTGAGTTTCAATTTCTGGATTGGCAAGTGCCTCTTCTTCCTCCTCGTCGGAGTGCGTTGCGTCGCCGGTGCCACCCAGCCCGCCATCGCCTCCGTGACCACCGACCCAGCGAGACGATGCTGCCGAAAGGATCGATTGTGTCATATGGTCGGGTACACCGTCATCTTCACTGGAAGACCGATGACCACGGTGTTCCGAGTATTGTGAGGCGCTTGGAGAGGGCACATCATCGTCCACGATGTGGCCATGAATGAGACGACCTGTGATGACATCCCGAGCGTGGTCGTCGTCCTCGTCATCGCCTTCTGGCTCTTCGTAGCCATCATCGTCGCGGTAGACCGGCTCGACTGTAGGCAAGGTACGAGCTGGTCTTAAGGTGAGCTCTTCCTCGCAGGCAAGTTGTTTCGCTTCTGTCTCCCTGGCTGGCTGGTCGTCTCCCGCACTATCAGGGCGATGTGAGTTAGCAAGAGGGCTGGGCTCGCCATTGGTAGCACCCCGCGCTCGCCCGCTCATGGGCGCAGAGGTCACAGCGCGTTGGATGTGCTGTCCGGGCCCGGGAGGCTGTCGGATACTGTTGCCACGCGATCGCGCATGTGGACTCGTGGGTGCCCAGTCCCGCTCTTTCGGGGCAGCATCGTCTCGCTCCGAAGCTTTGCGGAGCTCCTCTGCCTCCTTCTTCAGAGCGTTGTGCTCATCTGTGCCGTCGTTGCCGAGGGTGTCCAGAATGGCAGAGTTGTACATGCTCATAGACATTTGCGTTCTCTTTCTCCGATCTGTGGTCACGATGCCGAAACTCAGGCCCAGCTTGTCCGCAAGACTGGTCACCCGCTTTGTGCCGCCTGGGTTCTTGCTGACCACGACCGTCTCCCACCAGTCTGGAATGTGCATGCGGATCCACTTGCCCAGCAGTGGCTCTGCGAAAAGGTTGTCCACAGGACATTTGAAGAAACCCTGCATCTGTGTAGCGTGCAGGTCAATGGTGATCACATGGTCCACGCCTGCCACCTTCATCAAGTTGGCGAGCATGCGCGCTGTGATGGCGCCACGGTGCGACTTCTTTTTGGACTGGCGGGAGTAGGGGAAGTATGGCATGACCGCTGGGGCTTGCGTTAGAGACTCGGAGCTCCATCCCGCCGCTCTGGCGCATGTGGTGCTCACCTGTAATGGACCGTGCCGAGCCACCTTTGCAGGCATTGATCATGATGAGCATTTCCACGACATTGTCGTTGATCCTGCTCCGTCAGCGCAAGCCGTGCTACTCAGGACAATCTGAGGTCTCATACTGGCTACTGCCGCTCTGCACGATGAAGACATCTTGATCACGGACCGACGTCTCTATCGCAAGCGTCAGTATTGCGAGCGCGTCGCCGCCGCGTGTTCAGTGGATGCGTACTGATCTCGACGGAAGTCTCGCCATTGGCAAACTTCTTCAAGTCGACCTTGGCTGGCTTCTGGCCCAGTCGTTCGCAGATGGCCTCCACCAGGTGCGGGTGGGAGGAGCCGGAGAAGATGCATGCACCTCGCATTTTGGCTGCAGGTCGGCGGGAGGAGGTGTCTGAGCGATGTGTTAGAAGTTGCGGGTCGATAACCTCGACAGAGGCATCACCGAATGTGAGACTCGGAGGGCTTGGTCGTTGGTTACATGGTGGATAAGAGAGAAGCAACTAGCTCCCGAGTGCAGAGGAAAAAAGCTGTGACGAAGCTCTTCGCTCGGCCGTCAACCCTAAAAATTGCCGACGTGCACGTGCTCACTTTCCATTCACGCTCGAAGATCCACTCTGTTCTGCATGCTGTGTGGTCAATGAACTGGGGTGATTAGCTGGATTGATGTCCTCAATGCATCACACTTCGTACACATACATTGGAGCGATGCTCACTATCCTCTCTCATCACTGCCAAAGCCGTTGCAACTTTGTTGGGACGAGGACAAGGACTCCCAGGCAGCAACGATCAAGATGAGGCATGCATGCTGACCATTGGAGCAAGCACGTGTGGTATGCCTGAACGTTGTTTTGTATAGTCCTTCGTTTGAAGGAAAGTAGTACAGAGATTGACGGGACAGCAATGGTACTTGGCGTGCGTTATCTATCCTGCTTCTGGATGTCTATCCTGCAGCTTCCGGCAGAACAGAGCGACCTCGTAATCTTGTTGCGCTAAATTCTGCACAAATTCAAAGCCACCACGTTTGTAGAAAGCCTTCAACTTATCGTTTCCAGCGCAGCAGTCCAAGAATATGGTGCCTCGGGCGTGCTTCAATTCGATGCACTGCACTGCGCCATCCACCAGCACTCTGCCCAGTCCACGCCCTTGAAGATCAGGTCGAAGCATAATGGAATGCATGTACAGCCAGGGGTGGACATGATGCGAAATGTTCAGCGGCTGGGCTTCGTACTCCTCTGCAATGACTGATGGAGTCATTGGTTTAGCAAAAGCACAGCCTACCAGGCGAGCATCGTTCTTGATCGCGTAGCAATGTCCTGTTGCTATTGCCTTCTTCACATCTTGTAAAACGAGAGGGCCTATCTGCTGCAGGCTTCCTGATGCTGTGAGCGCGTTCTGCACGTCGGCAGACAGGTCGACAACTGCCTGAGCATCCTCAGTGACTGCTTCGCTGATGACAGTGTCCGTGCTATCCATGCGATCTGTGGGTCTGCCTGTCGAGCTGGTGTCGTTTGTAAGAAAGAAGACTGAGTTTCGAGGTCCAGTCCTAGATCAGCATGATGTTTCGTCTGCTTACTTCACTAAGCTCATGATCAGGTCATGTCGGCAGAAACCCTACTGTGTGAACCAGCACAACTGTACCAGTCCCTGAGGCGTAGTGCAGATTTATGTCCCTGCACACTTGTGCAGATCTGCTAGCTTGGCAGGACACACGAGTCATTGGGGAGAAACATGAATAGCACAGCTGGTAGTTCGCAGCTGGCACAATCACATGCTCGGCGGCGTGACGGATGAATGAGGCGGCGATGGAGCAACTGAAAGTGGAAAGAGAATCCAGTTTTCTGGTAGAGATCAGGTCGCGTGTGTTTCTGAATGACGATGGCCGCGTAATGACGTTCGCACTCGCCCAGAATTCGACTGCCTGCCCCACTGCTACGGACGGATCTTGAGAGTTGAAGGGTTGAGAGGCCAGTTTGCTCCTGCAACCACTTGCCTGCATCTCTCCCCAAACCATCGACAAACACCGCCGACAACCTGCCTGCGTCGTCGACTACCACATCCCCAGCAGACACTATCAGCGTCTATCACTGCGACACGGCTCCACGCCCCGCCGATTACCGCCGTCAGCTTCAGCTGAACAGACACCATGGCGCCGCCAGCTACGTCCGCGAATGAGCCTCTGCAAGAGCGCTTGTTGAAGCTTGCTCAGGTATGGCGAAGGTACAGAAAGAGAGAGAGCGCGTGCTAAACTATACCAGACACTCCAATTCGCATGGTTCGTCGGCCACGTCACCCTCCTGTTGACCACGCTCCGATACTCGTTGAGCTACATCCTCTTCAACTACTACAGCCGCTGGGCGCAGTTCAGCTACCGCACTGCCTTCATTGCCGCTGCTGCGACATACGGAATTGTTGTATTCAAGGGCTACCGCGCCCGCGCAAAGGCTGGCAAGCAGCCAAGCAGCCCATTGGCTTTGGCTGGCGATGAAAATGTGCAATACCTTGGTGAGTCGTTCATGATATGCGTCAATGCGACTTCTAGCTAACGCATCTCCAGCTATGGCTTTGATTTGGCTCTTCTCCAGGCAATACCCGCTCGCACTTCTCCCATACGCCGTCTACAGCGTCTTCCACGTCCTCACCTACACTCGTGGCATTCTTCTTCCAGTCTTGCAGCCACAGCCAGCCGCTGCTGCAGGCCAGAAGCCAGCTGGTGGCCTCGCAGACACCATTGGCGGTTTTGTTAAGAACTACTACGACGCCAGCATGTCCATTGTCGCCGCTCTCGAGCTTGCTCTTTGGTTCCGCATTTTCGGCTCCGCTCTCATCTTTGTCAAGGGAAGCTGGATCATCCTCCTCGCATACACCATCTTCCTCCGCGCACGCATCAGCCAGAGCACTTTCGTCCAAGGCATGATCAGACAGCTTGGTGCTCGTGGTGACGCTCTTACTCAGCGCCAGGATGTCCCACCAGCCGCCCGCCAGGCCTGGGAGACCGCCAAGAATGTGCTCAAGACCATCCACGACCAGACTGACGTGTCCCGCTACATTCAGGGCGGTGCTCAGCCAGCTAAGAAGGCTCAGTAGATGCAACAGACAAGTGGTATCACGAGCAATCACGAGTCACGCCGAAACGGCCGAAACACACAACGATGGCGTTCAACTTGAGGCGGATACAAAGCATGAAAAGAGGATGTCGAGGGGAGAGACACTTACAGTGGAGGCCGAGGCGCGATGGAGGCGCTCAGAATGAGGCGGCGGTTGCGCGATAGTGAGCATCAAGGTTGTCACAACAGTATGTTTCTGCAACTGGCTGCAGGGCACTGAGAGAAGAATTCTTGGCTTGTGCTATTGTGTAGCAGTTCAGCGATAGACGCCAGACATGATCTGATATGGTTCTTTGCATAACTTACATTCTTCGCCGCATTTATTTAAGCATTACGATGAGCTTGGCCGGCACTAACAAACCGACAGCAGAAGGTAGGCTTGTTGGTCGACTTGTTGAAGTTGTGCAATTTATGCTTTGTGCCAAGATTTGTGCCAATGGCCGACAGGCAAGTGCATCCAGCCAGGCACGTCCAGCATTACCTCAATCATCACACTTACATCTCGACCTTTTCCACGGTTCAAGCCCGGCATCTCTCGAAATGACGTCCATGCCAT
The DNA here is from genome assembly GCA_002933655.1 of Cercospora berteroae. Lineage (NCBI taxonomy): Eukaryota > Fungi > Ascomycota > Dothideomycetes > Mycosphaerellales > Mycosphaerellaceae > Cercospora > Cercospora berteroae. Next base: position 16,585 of record PNEN01001798.1, read on the forward strand.
AAGCTGCACAAGATCCCGCCGCGATGTCACCCACCTACATACTTCTCCAATGCACCCCGCATTGAATGGTGATGCGACTGCAGCTGCTGATCTCCACGAGTTGAGGAAGTAAGCGGCCATCACGTACAGCAGGATCAAGCTCTCATGCAAGACGAGACCTCTGCCGTTAAAGGCGCGGAAGAGCTGATCCCCAGCTGGAACGGCGGCAAAGATCACACAGAAAGAAAGATGGTCCTCTCTTCTGCTTCTATACAAAAATTCCTTTCGATTTCTCTTTTTACTATGGTTGCTTTGTCGTTGATTTATTTGCATTCGTGGCTTGTGGCGTGGAGTCATGGTGCAGAAAGTGCAAGTGGTGGAGGGTTTGCTGTGAAGAAGGGTGGTGAAAGTTGGGAGGATCGGCGCGAGAATTGGCATCGAGATGTTGGGGTGCTGAAGTATGTGAATCCGAAGATTGGAACTTATGGGGTCACGCCGAATGGGAATGGGGGAATGATTCCTAGTGTGGGGATGCCGTTTGGGATGACGAGGTGGACGGCGCAGACGAGGGAGGTGAGTGTGTCTTTCGCTGGTTGTTGGTTCGAGGGTTCGTGAAGTTCTTTCTATCGAAGACGCGCTTGAAGTGCGATTGAGCTGATCTTCCGGAGGTCAAGTGAGTTCGCTGACTTTGGCAGAACTTCATCTCGCAATGTCCCTACAACGATTTGGATGAGTATATTCATGGATTTCAAGCTACGCACCAGCCGGCGATCTGGATGGGAGAAAGTGGGCAGGTCGTGCTGAGCCCTGGACTGGGAAGTCCGCAACCGCTCTTCGAGAAGAGAGCGAGAAAGTTTAGCAAGGAAAATGAGGTTTCTACTCCTTACGTCTACGAGGTATCGATGGATGCTGCAGCTGTAGAGCAGGGGCGGAATTTGACTGAGAGCATTTACAGCCCTGTGCCAGGAGGCGCTCAGCCTGTACCGGATGATGTGAAGGAGGGGACGAACGGAAGGGTGAGGAGAAGCGAAGACGAGCTGAACGTTCCGCGTGCGGTGCCGGAAGAAAGCTCATCTGGGAATGGCGAGGTTACAGGCAAGATCAAAGTTGCCATTACTGCTACTAACCATGTGGGGCGGATGCTCATCGATTTCGGAGATCCGGAAGGGCGAAGTGCTTTTCCTCATGTCTTTGTGCAAGCTACTCGCAAGAACTGGACAGGAGAGATCACAGTCGATCGAGAACGACAAGAGGTCTATGGACGGAATCCACAGAGGCAGGACTACGCCCTCGGGCCTTTGCCGGCACAGAACTTTAGTGGCTATTTTGTCTCTCGATTCTCGGAGCCGTTCATTTCGGGTACTGTGTATGTTGGTGAGGAAAAACAGACCGGTATCATGGACGCTGGGGGCCGCTTATTGAAGCAAGCGGAGCATGTTGGTGCTTATCTCCGATTCAGCAACCAGCAGCGAGTGGTCGAAGTTCGTACAGGCGTTTCATTTGTTAGTGTCGAGCAAGCGAAGTATAATCTGGATATGGAGGCACCACACACGATATCTTTCGACCAGGCTGTTGAGAATTTGAAACATGCGTGGCTCGAGAAACTTGGAAGGGTAACAATTGAAGGAGTCAACACAACTGATAGCGAGCACGATCAACGCACAATCTGGTACACGGGTCTTTTCCACGCGTTGCAATATCCTTCTGACTTCTCGGAGAAGGCGAAGGGCTGGACGAGCGGATTGCGGAAGTTCTACAGTGGTTACATTGACAGCGTGCACTCAGCCAAGGACTCTTACTACCAGTCGTGGTCCATCTGGGATACATTCAGAGCAGAACACAGTCTGCTCACGATTTTCGCGCCGGAGAGGGTCAATTCCATGATGCGCTCGCTGGTCAGGATCTATGAATGGACAGGTCGTTTGCCGATGTGGGCGAATGTTGTCGAGACGAACATCATGATTGGGACGCACGTGGATGCTGTAATTGCTAATGCGTTGACACGAGGATTCAAAGACTTTGATATCAAAACAGCCTGGGAGGCTGTAAGGAAGAATGCCTATGAGCCGCCGATCAATGACACCGAATTACTATATTATGATCGAGAAGCCGATACTTGGGACGAAGCAAGAGCAGGACTCACTAGCTACATGAAGCAAGGCTATGTTGCAAATGATCGCTGGGCAGAAAGTGCTTCGCGGACGCTCGACTATGCGTTCGACGACTATGCAGCTGCAGTCGTCGCCGAACATGCAGGTGACCAGAAAACCGCCCGAGCCCTCCATGAACGAAGTATGAATTACCGAAACGTCTACAACTCGGCGACTGGCTTCATGGAAGCCAAGAACGACAACGGCACCTGGGCTGGCCGCGACCAAGGTTGGACAGAAGGGGACGACTGGATCTATACCTTCAACGTCATGCACGATCCTCTCGGCCTTGCAAACCTCATGGGCGGACGCGAAGAATTGAAGACAAAACTCGACGAATATTTCAATGGCGACCACAACGATCACACGAATGAGCCTTCGCATCATGCACCTTACCTGTATGCTGCGATCGGGTATCCGGACACGACGCAGACCCTCGTACGGGAAATCGCTGCGCAGAATTATAATGCTACGTCTGCTGGACTGAGCGGCAATGAAGATCTCGGGCAAATGAGCGCGTGGTATGTTTTCACTGCCTTAGGGTTCTACCCTGCGAATCCGGCGAGCGATGAGTATGTTGTTGGCGCACCTTTCTTCGAGGATGTCACGATCAGAATCCCGGCCGGCGCAACAACCGGAGGCAGAGGCGGTCAAGAACACACTTTGTCAATTCTGGCGCCTGGAGCGACGAAAATGCCATTTGTCAGAGGCCTCACGGTCGATGGACGAGTCGTGGAGAAGCCGTTGCTCAGACACGGGGAGATTGTGGGCGCGAGCAAGATTGAGTTTGATATGGCTGCCAGTCCGCAGGGATGGGGTCGATGGTGATGGGGGATCATCTTGTATTTTCGGAGGTGCGTCCTTCGATGTATCGCTTGTTGGCCATTTCATCACTTCACTGTTGATGTAGGCATCAGTCTTCCGGCGCAGAAGATGCAAGTCGAGCAAAGGCTGCTTCACTAGTATGTATGTCATCGGCATGGCTCCACGGCACCAGTTTCGCTCATGCCAAGGCGCATGTGAGACCTCTGACGATCGCCCGTCAGTTGCCGCCAATGGCTGTCACTTGTGCCGGGTATTTGACGTGACACGACAGGACGCCTATGATGCCGGTCGCAACATCTTTCACGCCATCGTACCAGCCACAACTCCATCGCCACAAAGCATGCGATTCGTCACTCTTTGTTCCGCTCGGGAGCGAACGAGCCTTATCGTGCGAACACTCGTTCACTCGGCGCCCCCCAAATGACGTAGCCATCGACAGCCCCGCTCATCCTTGCAGTTATTTTCGTCCCCGCCGCTGCACGTACATACGCAACCACGACCGGAACAGAGCAGAGAAGGTGCTGAAATTCAGGGAACAGGAAGCACGCTAGCCCGCGCGTTCCCCATTGTCCCGGTGTGTCATACAAGCTTTGCCATGTCGTGCTCGGACGATCTCATTCTGCATGAGAGATGATGCACCACACTTTCTGAGCTCTCTTTGCGCGCCGAGCTTTGCCAGTGAAGGAACTGGTCCAGTTTTCCACACGAGCGGAGGTCGCTGTGTTCCTTGCTTGAGTACCACTACACGGGTTCTCGTACTTGCTCTCACCACCGCCGCAATGGTTGGTAAGACCTCTGATGTAGGCAGTGCTGAACAGCAGGAGAGACATCTGAACAGCGAGAATCATGATGACGATGGCATGTTTGGGAAGCTGAGGACGAAGTTGAAGGATACGAAGTTGCATGATGTCAAGGTATCTTCGCCGATTCCACAACTCCGAGGACATCGACTCTAATGCGACTTGTAGATTGGCGCGGTGCATCTCAAACATCGAATCGGCAAATTCCAGAACCTGGTCAATACGAATCATCGACACGACGAGGAACACGAACAGAGAGCCGATGCGAAACGAACGAGAATCGCGGAACAGCATAGATTCCAAAGTTTTGCGCCGGAGCGAGATGGGAATTTGATCAAGTGGTATATCGACGGGAGAGACTACTTCCATGCGGTTTCTGTCGCATTGGAGCGCGCGAAGGAGACGATCTATATTGCAGATTGGTGGCTGAGTCCCGAGCTGTTTCTGCGACGACCACCATATCATCACCAACAATGGCGACTGGATGCGGTGCTCAAACGTGCGGCGGAGCGTGGCGTGAAGATTTACATCATTGTCTACAAAGAGGTCGAGCACGCTCTGACATGCAATTCTCAGCACACCAAAAAGGCGCTGGCCGGACTCTGTCCCGAGGGTACCCCAGGCTATGGCAATATCAATGTCATGCGCCATCCGGACCACAATGTTCTCGAGAACGCTTCGGATATGACATTTTACTGGGCGCATCACGAGAAATTCATCGTGATCGACTATGATCTTGCATTTATTGGAGGTCTCGATCTCTGTTTTGGTCGCTGGGACAATAGGCAACACGTCCTTGCGGATGCTCACCCAGCAGGCGTGCAAAACGAGTCGTTTCCAGGTCAGGACTTCAACAATAACAGGATCATGGACTTTCAATCTGTGCAAGATTGGAAGAGCAATGAAGTGTCAAAGGCAGAGTATGGACGCATGCCGTGGCACGATGTCGCAATGGGCGTTGTCGGACCTTGCATTTACGATATTGCGGAACACTTTGTGCTGAGGTGGAATTTCTGCAAGCGCGATAAGTATAAGCGCGATGATCGATACGCCTGGCTGACGCTTACTGGGCGAACGGGCGAGGATGAGGATCTCATCGGTGTTCAGAGGCCGAAGCATCCAGTGGGCGACTATATTCGACACCCACTTTCACCGTTGCACACGAAGCGAGGAAATCCCAAGCAGGGCAGAACGGTGCAGCATCCAGACACAGAAGGAGGTGCGGAACAAGAGTGGGAGCCTTTGCAGGACAATTCTGAGCAATTCCTTGACGAGAAGGAGGACGTGGACGAGCATGGATATACTCGACATCAACACAGACACGGACACGGTTTGGAGAAGGAGCTGAAGCAGCGCGGAATCCATGGACCAGGACATGACAAACAGAGACTTGTGGATGACCACCTGAAGCCACACGCACAGGAGAACGCTCATGTCACCGGAAACGATCCCAAAAATGAAGGCACTGTCTCGGCTTCGGGTGGTATCCAGGAGAAGAGCAAGGGCTATGAGTCGAATAAGGTCGACGATGGAGTAATTGTCTCTCAAGGCACCGTCCATGCTCAGCTGGTACGATCCTCAGCAGACTGGTCCTCTGGTATCCTGGCCGAGCAAAGCATTCAAACAGCGTATTGCCAGGTCATTCGAGCTGCGAAGCACTTCGTCTACATTGAGAACCAATTCTTCATCACGGCTACGGGAGACAAGCAGTCACCTGTTCACAACCTCATTGGAGCCGCCGTCGTGGATGCAGTCCTTGCTGCAGCAAAAGAGAACCGCAAGTTCCGAGTCATCATCATGATGCCTGCGATTCCAGGATTCGCAGGAGACTTGCGGGATAGTGCAGCCGCCGGGACACGTGCAATCATGGATTACCAGTACAAGTCCATTTGCAGAGGCGATGAGAGTATATACGGCAAGATCAAAGCTGCTGGGGTCGATCCTACGCAGTATGTTTTCTGCTTCAATCTGCGTTCGTACGATCGCCTTAACAAGACGCCTGGGCTCAAGAAGCAAGAAGAGCAGAGTGGTGTCACATATCAAGAAGTTCAGCGTGCTGAAGCTGAGGAGGTCATGGGAGACGCCGTGCATGCTAGCGAAGAAGTCGAAGGCGGTGGCAAGGCTGGAGTACGGGAGACTGCAAAGGAGGGCAAGTTGAAAGGCCTCTTCAACAAGGCTCGCAGGACAAGTGTTGATATCGATGAGAAGGACAAGGTCCACCCTGAAGACGATAATGAAAATGCGGGAGTGCTTGCCGAAAAGAGGAGGAGGTTTGAGGAGAATGCTCATCCAAATGCTGAAAGTCATGCCAAGAGTGCTGACACTATCGCTAAAGATGCGATGCTGGGTGAGAAGAAGCCGAGTGAGGAGGGATATCCTGGCCGCAAGGAAGATGGCACGAAGGACGGAGATGACGAAGAGAGCGAGGATGCGAGACAACAGGAGTTGGAAAACTTCGTCCAGGAGGAGCTCTACATTCACGGAAAAGTGAGTCTCAGCTCTTACGACCACCAAGTGACAAGCTAACGTTGCGTACAGGTCCTCATTGTTGACGACAGAGTCGTATTATGCGGATCCTCGAACATTAACGACCGAAGTCAGCTTGGCTTCCATGACTCTGAGCTGACCATCGTAATGGAGGACACACGACCACTGCCATCCAAGATGGACGGCGAAGATTACCACGCAGGACATCACGCCGCTACGCTTCGTCGCATGCTCTGGCGAGAACATCTCGGCCTTCTCCACGCCCAAGACCTAGACGCCGAGAACGACCCCAACGCCCAACCGCCCGGAGACGCGGAAAACGACTGGTGCCAAGGAGACGAATGGGATCAATTCGTCGAAGATCCTCTATCAGACGAGCTCTGGGCGATGTGGACGAAACGCGCCACGACGAATACCAAGATCTTCAGACACTTGTTCCACGCTGATCCAGATGACAATGTCAAGAACTTTGACGATTATGACAGATTTCTGGGTGCCAAGGGCTCGAGAAAGGCAGGTCATATCTATGATCAATTCCAGCCTGTAGAAGTCGCAAGACAGGAACTGGACAAGATTAAGGGCCATATTGTGTGGATGCCGTTGAGGTTTTTGGAGGAAGCTGAATTAGCGGAGCGTGGGTTGCAGGTCAACTCCATGACTGAGAGTATATATACGTAGTTTATTTCTTCGCTGTACATTGTACAGTATTGGCATTTTGCATGGGGTCTGGGAGGCTGTCTTGAGGCGTTTTGGTCGTGTTCTGCTACGCGATGCGCGTATGTAGTAGAGACAAGCATTCGAATGATATTTTTACTTCCTTCTGTCCTTGCTCATGGAGGTCTTTTGACTTTTGCACTTCCTTGTACTACAGGTCCTTTTGAGTTATTGAAGATGGGGACACCCAAGCCTGCAGGGGCGTCAAATCGACAGTAGCTAGTAATCGAGGGTGCTACCCAATGTACAGTCGTATAACTATTACGAGCGATATCTCGACGGGACATTTACTGATTAAATATAAGCCGGAAGCAAAGCCGGACGAACTAGACTCTCTGCGAGCTCGACGATTAATTTTAAGATGCGAACTCTAAGAAAACAGAGTAAAGAAGTAACAGATTATAGCCTGCGGCTCTGTGGCCGTTACTCTTATTCCTTTAATAAGTCATTGTTAGATAGGGGAGCGCAGGGGTACCTATATCTTTAATAACTTAAAAGACCCTATAATTTATAGGGCGTACAGCCCCACTTCCATTACTAATGCCACTTCTTCCGACATCGGTCTGACGCACCCGGTCCTGGTGCACACACCCACCGTTCACAACAACCACGCCACGACTCCAGATATCCTCACTTTCCCCACAATCAATCACCCCGATCCTGTTGCTGTACTGCATCTTTCACAATGGGCGCCTTCTACGAAACCATTCCCGAAAACATCTACGCGTGGATCCTGCAACAAAAAATGCTCTGGGTCGCAACCGCCCCGCTCTCCAAATCGGGCCACATCAACGTCTCACCCAAAGGCGGGGAATATTTCGGTCTGATAGATAATAAGACTTTCTGGTATATGGATTTGTCTGGATCGGGTTGTGAGACGATTTCGCATTTGAGGGAGAATGGGCGGATTACGGTTATGTTTCAGGCTTTTGAGGGGAGTCCGAGGATTGTGAGGTTATGGGGGAAGGGTGAGTGAGCTGTGCTTGATGGGGGAGATGAGGGTTTGTGAGTTACGTGCTGATTTGTGTGTCTTCGTGTTAGGTCGAATTCTGGAACGCGAATCTCCGGCTTTCAATGATTTTATTGAGAATAATTCTGTCGAGATTATCCCTGCAACGAGGTCGATAATTATTGTTGACGTTCATCAGGTGGGGAGTTCGTGTGGGTATAGTGTCCCGATGTATGAGTTTAAGAGTTTTCGGCAGACTCTTAATCAGGTTTTTGAGAAGAGGAAGGAGAAGTTTGATGCTGGGAAGGAGGATGAGTCGATGGATCATTATGTGAGTGATTGTTCATGTGCTGTCCACTGGTCCCTTGGATGTTGACGGCTGTATAGTGGGCGTATAAGTCTCAATGGTCGATCGACGGTCTCCCGGGAATGCAGAGAGGGCTGGATGCTTCGGCGAAGTATGGGGTTGAGCCGCTCGTGAAAATGGTGAGTCTACTCTCTAGCCCGGCTGATTCATCCTAATTCATACGACAGACCGGACCTTATGCGCCAGCAGCACCCTTTGGCCCAAAGTCATTCAAGCTCGGCCATTATTTGAACTACCAGATTGCAAAGGCCAAGACGACTCAAGTACCGCTTCTGGATGTACTTATCCTGCTGTTCGTGGCTCTGATCGCTGGATTCGCAATTGCTACGTATGCACCGGATCTCATGCAGACGTGTCGAGCGAATATTGCGAGGCTCTTGAAGGTTTGAATCTACCGAGAAATGGCTCACGATTTTACGAATTTTCAGCGCAGCGACCTTCACTCTCTTTGTTCTGCGAGACAGCAAAGGGCACAGTGCTGCCTTGGCATCATTGCAATGAGACAACGCTTCACGTTACAGGAATTGTATCGTCTCGTCAGCTTTGCACAAGATACAGTTCTTGTTAACTGTGTGGATACACTTTTAGTACTGGCGGTCCTCAAAATCTCACGATACCAATAGTGAAAGCTTGTAATAGGATCCGAAGCATCATCACCTCAAGCCGCGAAGGAATACAAGGCATTGCTCGCCACAAGTCTCATATGAGGAAGGCGACTCCAACTTTTGCCGACCAATCACGGTTGGGTTCACCAAGTGAATCGCACCTGATGCGAGCGATTTTCACTGGTTGAGGCCACGAACTCCCATCGTATTATTAAATCTTGCTCCTCGCTTCTTCACCTACATCATCCACTACAGCCGCTGCCTTGAAAACCCGACTTCGCACTTCTCAACCATCAGTCGAGTCAACGTACGCCGACGGAGGCAAATCCACCACGTCAGAAGCAAGCATGGCTTCTACCTCTCAGTCCTCCAAGCTCGAAGGCGATGTCGAGTCCGTAACTGTCGGATCGGTCATTGTCGGTGATGATAGGCAGCAAGACCACTTCAACTTTCTCGGACTGCCGCCGGAACTCCGCCTCATCGTCTACGAAATGGCACTGTTCAGCGACTTCGATGAACGAAGCTTGCCTCCACCAAAGACAGTAGCGCAACCCCTGTACTACGTCTCTCGAGGCCTGCAGGCTGAATCAGAGTGGACTTATATCAAGGCGATCCAGCACTACCACAGCAGCCTCTCCGATCACGTCTGTGACGCCTTCGATAAAGCTTCGGCTGCATGCCAGGAAGAGATGAACCATGTCCACTTTATGCTAGGGGCTTTTGCCAGTATGACCGCTGAAGAGTACGAGGCGGCAAATGACCACATGGAAGAACTCGTAGTGAAGACCGATGAGTCGAAAGCGGAGTGCGAGAGAATCAAGAAGTTGGTCATGGAGTGCCAAGAGAGAGTTGAAGGAGAGCTGATCAAAGTGATCGACAAGAGGATTGCAGCGGCCGAGGCCATGATGGCAGAAACGGGCAAGTTGGAGGAGACAGCCTCCTTCTTGTCGGCTGCCAAGGTGGTGAGGGAGGCTTGGTCAGAGTGCACTGCTGGTCAGTGATTCTGCAGGTCGGCAACATTGTTCCAGCGCGGTATGTGGCGAACGACAAGCACGGGAGTTTGCATAAGGGTCAAAGCAACAGATGTCGCCTTTGGTGCTCGAGTAAGGGCAGAAAAACGTTGGAAAGCAGCTTCTGGAAAGACGCAGAAGAACTCTGTGCGCTGATGACGGTCTTGTCCAAGTTGTAAGCTGTGACAGATCGAGTGAATGAGTTCAATCAGGTGTGTAATTAATTGATAGACTATGAAATGCTATGCCAAATGCCCACCATCGCCGTCGCAGCTGTACAACATTGAGGTATACAGATCCTGTGCGTCTGTTGCGTTCTGCCTCACGGCCTGGCAGACGAGTAAACTTCGAAACACTTCACGAGTCTTGTCACGGGGACGTTCACTAAGAGGCTCGCGCTTCACTGTGATGCCGTTCACTTGTCGCAGCCACTCCTATAGTTCATAGTCACAGCTGATCTTGTCATTACTCTCCTCTGCTCAATACCTCCGGAAGCTCGCGGCACTGAACAACATAACTCATCAAAGACATCACCAAGCTATCAAGTTACAACATGTCTTCCCAATCTGGAGCCTCCCATCGCGATGACGGTCTCGAGTCCTCTGTGGCTGGTACCATTACCCCTTCAAACAATCAGACATCCCACTTCAGACTGAACGATTTGCCTCCAGAATTGCGTTTGATTATCCACGAGTTTGTGCTTTTTAGCGACTTCGAAGAGCGCCAAGCGATCTCAAAGGAAGCCCTTGCACACCACTTCTACTACGTCTCTCGTGGGATGCAAGCCGAAGTTGAGTTGACGTACATCAAGGCGCTCGACAATTACTGGTATCGAGTCAACGGCACAGCTGACGAGGCCCTTCGAAAGGCATCATCTGCATTACAGGCAACTGAGGATCACTCAGAAGCGATGCGCCGAGTTGAGGAAGCAGGCAACATGACCCAAGAGGCGTGGCGCAAGGGGCGGGTTGTTGAGGACCAATTGGAAGCGGCGAGACGCACAGCAACGGAGGAATATTTCTGTATGCGGAAGAAAGGCGATAGACGCTTGCTTGAGGTCCAGCTGCAGATTACGAAAATCAAATTGGCGAAGGCTAGGAGAGAGGAGGATGATGATGAGGATGCGGAGGCAGAAACCCGCGAGGCAAGCGAGTCAGGCTGAGGACCACTTGTTGATGGGAAGCTTCCTGTTGATCGGTGATATCGTACACGCAGCTGACGCTATGAGAACGCAGGAGGGTATTCTAGGACGGTCGGCCGTTCAGAGCAACGAGGTACGCGGTCTACTCGAGCAGACGAGGATGAATCATGGCACGAAACCTTCGCCCGAAGACACAGCGCCAATCACTTGATAACGTAGAGCACTGGCATCCGAGCTGAAAGGAACCAAACTTGAGACGATGCGGGACTGCGAGATAGTTAGTAGACTGCGCCATATTTTCGTCTATGGTAGTGACAGCTCGAGCATAATGGTTTCTCTTCATGTGCCCAATTTCGTAGTCGTAGCAATCATGAAGCTTGGATTACAGAACTGCGCTCAGGGAGCCGGTGGTCACTGTGCCACCTCCTAGCTCTAACGTCTTTCGTGGTAAGGAAGAGCCACTTCATATCAAGATATTTGGTAGATTAGGAGAATACACAGTTCCCATTGTAGGACAGCCCTTGGCGTGATTAACAGGCTCGAACGACTCGAACAAATTCAGCGATACACTCTTCCCTACTATGCTATACAGCTTATGCCCGCTTTTGTCCTCCTTCCGCGGCGAAAGGTGCGCCTCTAGATATATCTTTCGGTTTCCCTTCTTAACTTCTTTTTCGTCTAGATAAATATCAAGGGTATATATGCTCCTTCCGATGCATCGTGCCGACATTCTTCTGCGGCAGGATCCAGAGATCCTATTTCCAGGCGCTCCTCCACGTTGGAGCAAACAGCCGTGGTGGCCTGGTCCTCCATGCGAGGTTGTGAATTGACAGGTGGCGTAGTATTTTCGTAAGTGCATCGCAAATCAGCTAATCTTCCTTCCGCTTGTCCTACAACGGGAATCGTGTATTCTAGCGCAGTCGAGCAAAGGCTTCTGTTGTCTCCCGTATTCTCAGAAGCTCTGAGCTGGCTGGCTGGGCTTTGGACGGAAATGTGTCGCGGAGAACTGTCTGAGGCCGCGACACCTTCCGCTGACGACTTTGGGTTGAATTCAATTGCAATTCCTGCTACACAGGTCTGTCCAATTAACCGTGGCTATCTCTGAGTACAATTACCTCTGAGTGCACCCGCAGGTCGCTAAGCCACCCAGCAAAGCTTTTCATGGATCGAGAGCCAATCTGGTTAGGCGCTTGCACCCAGGAGTTATTGCACTCAGAGGTGGCCACGATTACTACCAGCAAGTTGCTTTAAACGCAAGCCCTGATCCTAACAGCGGCGCCTCAGTGATTCCGAGGAAGAATCGAATAACGAACAACGTCTCTGGACTTGAAGCTGCTGCTGTAGAAGCCGAAATAGCAGACCAGATCATGACGGTAGCAGGTAGATAGATCCCAGGTCGAACACGGGTTAACAGCATGTTGCTCGGGAGTTAAACAATCATGTAGCCGACAGTCAAGACGGAGACCGCAATGTTGTAATCCTCAGGTCCCATGTTGACATCCTCCTCAATCGTATTGAGTCGTGCTTGAGCGATGTTGGTACGATCCAGATAGTTGTTGAGATAGAGAACCCATAGTGTTGGCAGCAAAGTGAAGTCCAACTTGCGTACAAGTGCTCTCTCCGTGACTCGCCAGTCTGGTAGGTTGAGAGCGGCGATGGGCTCGAAGTTGTAATACCCTTCCGAGCTTTTGATCTCGCTGACTTTGTTCGCCGAATTGACACTTTCGAGCTTGAGATCAGTCGAATTGTCGTCCGCAACGATCTTGTCATCTAATCGAGTCGGGCTCTCGCCGCCATTTGGTCTGGTCGTCATGTTGGGCTTCGAGAAGTACTGATGCTGTCACGGCAAAAGCACAATCGAGCTGCTTCGTATTTTATGATCACCATGATCTCAACTTATAAGAAGCAACTTCTGCATAAAACATCTATCGGTTCATTTGCCAAGTCGTAGGTCTTGGAATGCCGAGTCTTGAATGTGGGCGCCACACGAGCTGCCGTGGCGTTGTGGAGCACGTTTGGTAGGCGAATAACGCAATTGAGGCGTGAATGGGTGGCGTTCGGTGTTCGTTCCGCGGAATCATGGAGGTATTGACTACGCCAACGCTTGGTCGACTGGAGAAGATGGAGTGCTTGTCGCAGGGGTGACGTTGATACACGAGCGGATTGCATCCTGCGTGAGCTCAAGGGTCCTCTCCGAGATGTTTCGGACTTCCAAGATGCCTCACCCGCATGACGGTGTATGTATGGTAGATCTTGCGATATTGAACCCAGGCTTGAAACATGACTGAGCGAGTGCGAGGCAGAACATCGGCGCCCAAGTCGCCAACACCATGGGATTACCTTGGTCCAAACGGCAGTTCGTAGCAATTGTTTGAAACATCTTCGTTGTAAATGTGCTTCTGTACATGTGCTTTTCCAATGAGTGGCCCTTGGTAAGTCATATCGAAGCAGGAGTGAGAAAACGAATGTGCGTGTCGTGTGCTGCGGTCCGAATTGTGCGTCGGAGTCTTCGCACAAGGCTGAGACGTCGGCCAATGCTTCCGCAAGACCATACCTAAGCAATCGACAAGGCATGTAGAGTCCCTGAGAGAGGTGTCGTCTCCATGGAGTAGAGCCGCGGCGGAGGACACTTCTTCCGGTCACGTGAAGTGGAGAACAAATAGGCAGAACATTGTTCGGTGATCGACCAGTTCTGTGGTGATTGACCTGTAGCTCCCCGCCTTACTCCTCTTCCTGCACGGTAACGCCGTACGGCATAGGACAGTGTAGGTGCTCTTGACCCCTCAGCTGGACAACTGTCTGCTCAGCATTGCGTGCAAGTCTCACAGTGACAATGTTCACATACCTTTCTAAAGCATCGCGCCTTGCCATACGCGGCCATGGCAAGGCTTTTGTAAGAAGCTTCAGTGCATCAAGTCGAAATTATGGAGGGACAAGCGACCTGTCTGTGGCAGACCGATTGAGCATGAAAGGCAGAACGGTCCTCGTCACAGGTGGGGGCCGTGGCATTGGATTTGCCGTCTGCAAAGCTGTCGCCCAGATGGGAGGCAATGTCTCAATTATTGACACGTTAGAGAGACCGGTGGATGAGTTTTCAGAGCTCGAAGTGAAATTCGGCAGCAGAACGATGTATCAGCAAGCCGATGTGACGAAGCAAGACTCTCTTGAGGCAGCCTTCCACAAAGTCGTTAACAATTTTGGCGAAATCCATGGCTGTGTGCCGGCAGCAGGAATGGCCATAGACAAACCGTTCTTCGATCACGAGTGGGAAGAGTGCCAGCGAGTCCTAGCTGTGAACACGCTTGGAACCTTTTGGACGGCCAAGCTTGCGAGCCAGCATATGGCCCAGCATAAAAAAGGCGGCTCCATAGTGATGATCGCTAGCATTGCTGCACAGGGAGTCAGGGTGCCTCTCCAGAATATCTCGATCTACAATATGTCGAAGGCTGCCGTCAAAGGCCTGGCCGGACCTCTTGCTGTTGAGATGGGTCCACACAAGATTCGTGTCAACACGATCAGCCCGGGTATCATTCTGTCGCCCATGACAAGTGCTCTGAAGACGCAGTATCCTAAGCTGTTGAATATGTTCGAACATGCAGCGCCTGCAGACCGGATAGGAGTTCCGGAGGTAAACTTAAAGTTTCGATGTCTTGTTGATTCCAGCTCACAACTGAGTACAGGACCTCACGCCAGCTGTTGTCTACCTTCTCAGTGATGCCGCATCTTTCACGACTGGCACCGACATTGTCATTTCTGGTGGCATTCACGCTGGAACCTCGATGGCGTGGACGGAGCGGTCGTTGGGATAGACTTCTTTCATGTGCACAGAGCAGAACAGGGCTCAGCGCTTGTGACCGGTGTCTCAGCTACTGGTCTCGTACAAGGTACTAGGCCAGCATATTCGTCTTGCTGTAGCATGATTGTTGTGTCTTGTTCGATTTTGGCGTGCGTTGGTACTGCTCCTACGAGAACGCAGCTGAGCGGATGCGCTCGCACACGCCCCACTTGCGGCATGGAGGCTCGGCAGAGACAAACGAATTCGAGAGAGCATCTTTGCGTCCCATGGAGCGTATAAAAATGACAGTCTCGAAGTGGCGAAGATTACAGGAGAGCAGGATGCAATGAGGCAGTTGCACAATCTGTCCCGCATGTTTCGTGCTGAGTCATCCCGAGCTCGGCACGATCCAACACCAGGGCAGTTTCCCCGAGCAGTTTTGTCTATGTTCATTACAACTTTGAGTCCTCAGTACCCAAAATGTACTATATGCAATATGGACAATCACTATAGCAGCACAGCAAGTGAGTCAGAAGTCTCAGAACTGGGACGGTGGAATGGAATTTCAGACTCCAAGATCGGCTCTGTTGCAGGAAACGAGATGCCGATGACAGGGAGATCGTCTTCTCGGACGCTGACTACTCCTCTGCTAACCACAAGCCTTTCTGGATCTAGATGTACAGCCATGCATGCTACAACGACAGAAGCTTTCGACGCTCCACCCTCAAGACTTCCCAAGATTTTGACGATACCCAAGCTGCCAATTACTTCTCGTCCACACAAATATATCCCGTCGTCGCAGTACCACAACCAACATTGTTTGGATCGATGCCCTCCTGCTTCGCGCAACAGTTCTGAAATTTTGAAGGCGCGTTTCGTGCCCACTTTACAGGATCCCAAATGCACGCTGGGCCTCCCGAGTTGTCGAAGTTGGCGCCTTCAAAGTGTCCGCAGCAAGTGCTGGTTGCGTCGATGCCGAACTGGTCGAGCGGATCGACGGCATTGCAAGAGCAAGTCGAATCTGAGACTGCTTTCGGGCGTTGGCCAGCTGGACAGTCTGGCTTTTCGGGGAAGATGGTTGGCTCGTCGTGGTGGTCGTGTGGCTGGGGAAGTGCGGCAACGGAGACCAGGAGGCTTTGAGTTGCGGTTAGGAAGTGGACAGATGTCTGCAATGTGGGTTGATACTTACAGCGCAAGGGCTCCGGTGATGCTAGTGAGTTGCATAGTGAATGATTGATTGTAACGAGTGTGGTTGAGTTGGTATCCTCGGTAGGGAAAGTGATGGCAAGTCTTTTGCGAAGAGGCGTGGTCAGACAGTATATCTGCGACCACGACGAAGTCAAGTGGCCCAGCACGCTATAATTTATCCCGTGGCAACCGGACAGGAGAGCCGACATTTCTTCCTTGAACACGACTGCATCCGAAACAACTGCCAGTAAGACATGTCATCTGCCGTGGTCTGGATGCTCATACCATGGCAGAGTGTCCTTCGATATACCGGAGTGAGGGCGAAAGAAGGGCCATCCTCGGAACATATCTAAGAACTTCATCGAGCTAGCAACTTACCCATTGAAGCATTAAGCTAGCCGATAGCAGTAAGTCGCGACTACTTCTGGAAGCCCCTTCCCCAATGTCTCACTTCAAGCGTTCTTGGGCATTCCGACTACCTGGAAGAACACAAATTGCTTACCGTGATAAGAAGGCCTGTACAACCTCGTATTCGATGGGTCATCTATACTAAATGCTTACCCGACAGAACCGTGATGTGTGCCCTTCTAGTGCAACAACAAATTTGGCCTGGAACTGTTTCAGTCGAAGTCTAGATTCTGAAATGAGGGCGGCTGGCGAGGAGAACTGTATATAGCAGCATGGAGAACGAAAGTCACATGCCTGGTATCCCATCTTTTGATCCTTTGTCTTGAGAACCACACGCTCCTTTGAAGTTCATCAACTCGTTAAAACAACGCAACAAGAAAATGCATTTCTCACTCTTCGTCTGCAGCCTCACGGCCTTTTCCCTCGGAGCGTGAGTGATCAACTTACCAAGCTTACATAGCAAACTGAGCTAATCTTCGCCAGCCTCGCTGTTCCCACACAAGACCCCAAGACCAAGGACTTGATTAAAGACAAAAACACAACCTGCTTCAAGGACTTGGACGCAGTCAACACCAAATCAGGCGATGACACGGCCACTGCAGCTGCCTGCCAAAGCGCAATGGCTGAATGCGGCGCTGGCCCCGAGTACATTGGATACGCATATACCAATTCTGGCTCTCTGACGGTACAGCGATCCTTCTTCTCGAATACGATGTGACGTCTAATTAGGGGTTTTAGTGTTCATACGACCCAAAGACCTGCAAAAGTGCTCAGAAGCACATTGAGAATATTTGCAGGAAGGATTACGACATGTAAGTCTCTTGAAGCAGTTGATACGATGGGCTTCTGATTGCTGACGCTCGCTGTAGGATCGGATACACTTCGCACAATCTCATTACTCCTGAGCCAACGGACGGAGAGGGAGAAAGCAACTGATCTGCTTGCTTGAGAACTTGTTGAGTTGTAGAAAACAAGGAAAGGCGGATTCGTAGGGCTCCTTTTTGCTCTGTTGTATGTGGTCTCTGTAGTCAAACGCGGCCTTTGAAAATTGCGCTTGCGTCAAATGATGAGCCATCTGCTGGGAAGGAAGTTTTGGCCGTCTGAGCTACTGATTCTAGGTTTGGAACAGGACAGCGACTTGATTTAGCCGTGGTAGCGTCCATGGGGGCGGTGCTTTGTAAGAGGACATGCTGTGTCAAAGCAAGCTAGTCCTGTGTCGACAAGTGGAGATTGCCAGGTGCTACAAGTGTTATGATTATATGGCAAGTCTATCGTTCGCCGGGCGAGGGAAAGCTTCAGCCACCTATATTGTCAGTTGGATATCTGCAGGTGCCAGCTCGTTGGCTGCGTGAATGGCACTCTCTGCTATTGCCACTGGACAGACAAAGATACACCGCCTTATCCGGATCCCATGGGACCTCTCATACGCAGAGATGGCCTGAGTCCAATCGTTTTTCTGGAACAGCCTCTCGTGCCGCGACTGATAAATCTTACCAGCTCTGAGATCAGCCGGTTTGGTCCTGCGGTGCCTAGACTCGCAAGGTGAAGGCATGGTGAAACATACCAGTATTGCCCAAGGTTCGACTGACGTGAGGCAGCGAGTTTCACAATCATCAGAGAGAATTTTGCCATGGATACGTTGAGCGAGACCTGCCCTATTCGACTCGCATGAGCTAATGCCGTGCACTATAATACTCACAGACATCGGCGAGCTCGCCTCCCCTGACAAGCAGGACCTCTTCGGACAGTCGCCCGATAAGATTCATACTTGGGCGAGAACGACCTAATAGCGGGGAGATCTCCAGGAGCTGCGAGAAGCTGCTTAGGGATGAAGTTGTCCGAACTTGTCTCTTGCTTGCGGAAAGGACAACAGAGCGAGAAACCATCGCCATTGACCGCCCTTTGAGCGAGGACCCCGTGACCTTCAAGATATGGAGTTGTGCCGCAATGTCGTTGTGAGACCTGAACATTCAGCGAGTTGTGAATGTAACTGTGAAGAGTTCTTCCACCCAACTTCTGATTTTCTGATGCACTATCGGCAGTTGCCTAATAACAGTATTCCCGATGCGGAGACCGCGCCATAGTCATGTTCCATTTGAAGCTTCAAGCGTGTAGTCCCGTTCCGAAGTAGACCAACCAGATGATGCGAATGCGATGCATAGCCACCACAATACCGCGAAGATCAGCGTGAGTCAACAATTATACGACACACTCCAGCGAGCATTGCCATCGGCGCTTTGCAACTGTATATCTGTTGCGAACCGGTGCCAACAATGTCCACTGATCAACAGACTCACCAACCTCATCTCGATTCTTGCATAGCCAATGGCGCTCACCTCACATCTTCTCGCTCTCCCGGCTGAGCTACGCCAGGAAATACTCATTCACGTCTTAGCATGGCCGTCTACCGACGTCGAAGTAAGCCATCTCACACAAGCCGTAGATCAGAACTTGCACTGCGGTGTTTGTCGTCTTGGATTCCGCAAAGACCGATACACCGGCAGCAAAGACACAAATGATGTTGTCCTTTATCGTCCCCATTTTCCCACACCTCGGTCAATCGCCATCCTCCAGGCCTGCCGCCAGATCTATTTTGAAGCCGTGGACCTCATCTACAACAAAACACTTTCTGTCATCTCAAATCAGTACACATCAAGACGAGGGTCTGGAACCTGGTATAACTCATGGGGGTTCCCAACCATCCCTTGGGAGCCCTTGGGACCAGCGGCGGATTGCCGGAACCTCCTCACCCGCGTGAGGAACGTGCAAATCGATGACTCCATAGGCCTTGGAGTGCAGGGGCGTGCGGCGGCAGGTCAAATGAGACTACTGAGAGACTTGATTGGGAAGCTCGACTCGCCTGAGTTGTCGCTGCACTTGCTCATACACTTTGAAACATGCCGAGAGTTAGGACTTTTATCAGACCGTACACGCGAAGAGCTGGCTGATGCGTTGAAGGGTATTGATCGTGCTGGCTGTCAGCCGAAAATCACGATACAGCAGACGTTCACGAGCTTTCGTGTGGGAGGCAGGATCGAGCAAAACACGAGGTCTGTGGAGATGGTGAAATGGGCCTTCGAGGCTGCCGGCGTGGCGTGCCCTTCATTCTTGTCGACAAATGATGGATGAGTTCATGGGGAGCGTTCGCGGCAGGCTTTTGTCTGCGTAGTATGACGTGCGCTCAAGCATACTGCGAGGTATGTAGAGCATTAGCTGCGACGCGTTAACACTTCCAACTCACTCAACAACATGAATCACATGTCATCGGCATCTCTTTGTTCCGTTGACGCGCTTACCCTGTTCCAAGCTGCCGGGATTCTTGGTTGCTGCGTCATCGTTCGGCATCCGCGGGGCTCAGCAGTGAGCATTTGACCATCTTCAACCTGCAGTGGCGTAAACTATTCTT
Organism: Cercospora berteroae; assembly: GCA_002933655.1. Taxonomy (NCBI): domain Eukaryota; kingdom Fungi; phylum Ascomycota; class Dothideomycetes; order Mycosphaerellales; family Mycosphaerellaceae; genus Cercospora; species Cercospora berteroae. The sequence goes on from PNEN01001798.1 coordinate 36,389, forward strand.
TCCTGCATGCGACGAATACCTAATCTCACCTCATCACAAACAGCATCTCGCCAGTCTTCATAGCATGGCAGATTTCGCCCCTCCTCCAGGTCCTCCGCCACCAAAAGTGCCAGAAGTAAGTCCACACAATCCAAAGCCGACATAAGCCCACCAAATAGGCAGTCGATCACTAACAATTCGAGCCCAGGGCTGGAAAGCAATCTGGAACACCCAATACAACGAATGGTTCTACGTCAACACCCACACCAAACAATCACAATGGGAGAAACCCACCGAACCCGTCTACTCTCCTCCCTCGGGCTCTGCGCCCCCACCACCAGCAGACGGTCCTCCAGCATACGATCACTCCACGAGTCAAAACGTCGGACCCGAAAAAGGCGGGCACTTAGGGACGAATAATCCTTATAACAACAACAACAACGGCGGCAGTAATCCTTCCAATATGACCGAAGACGAACGCCTCGCACGCCAATTACAAGAAGAAGAGAATGCGCGGAATAATCATGGATCAAGAGCCGGTGCCTCAGATGGATACTATCAAGGTGCTCCACAATCACAAGTCGGACAACCTTATGGTTCACCTTATGGATCTTCGAGTAGTCCTTTACCCGACCAGCAAGGAGATCGTGGGAAGAAGTCCGGCGGGCTCCTAGGAAAAATCACATCAAAACTTTCTGGTGCTGGGAAATCACATCAACAATACGGCGGCGGCGGCGGCTATCCTCAGCAAGGTTATGGAGGGTATCCGCAACAAGGCTACGGAGGATACCCTCAGCAACAATACGGCGGCTACCCGCAACAAGGTTACGGAGGATATGCTCAACAGCAAATGATGGGCGGAGGAATGTACGGGCGGCCGCCGCCTCGACGTGGAGGAGGTGGGATGGGGATGGCGGGTGGAGCTGCGTTGGGAGCGGGAGCGGGTTTACTTGGTGGTGCGATGTTGATGAATGCTATGGATAATGATGAGCAGGACGCTTATCAGGATGGGTTTGAGGATGGAGCGGATTTCGGAGGAGATGATGGAGGCGGAGGAGATTGAAGTGGAGTGAGAGAGTAATGGTGTTCGGATGAGTTGATTTGAGCACATGAGTGTCCTTGTGAAGCGTCTTCTTCCTGCGTTTGTAATGTATATTGATTGGTACACGCAAGCCACTGAGGTACCACTGTTTCCAAAAAGTCTGTTGTCTGCTACTGCTTAATGTCAACTTCATCGACCCATCTACTTACTTCATGATTGCTTCCACAACCATCCTAGCACCTCCATCGCGACTCTTTCAGGCTGATCCACCATCAACAAATGTCCCGCTTCAGGTACGACCACAAATTCGTCCAACCTCCCTCCCTCTTTCAACATCTCACCCAATTTTTCCATTTTCTCTCTCGGAATCCACTGATCCTGCTCTCCCCAGAGAATCTTTACTGGACATTGCACATTCTTATAAAGATTGCCGTCTTGCATCTCTGCGACATCCTGATCATTCGCTTGAGCAATCTGTCGGACAAAAGACGATTGCCGTTCCGAAGCAGAAAGATCCTCTTTGTCGGCCGATGTGGAAGAGCTTGAAGTTGGTAGCCAGGGCGCCGCTATTTTATCCTCCCATCCACCGCCTTTCAACTTTTCCGGATCGTGACATGCGCTTCGCATCGTGGCTCGAAGCATCGCTTCAAAAGTTTGAGGTGGTAGATTCTGGAAAACTTCTGGCTGAGAGCGAACGAGTTTGTAGAAGCCATCGCCCCAAGGAAGGACGCAGTTGGTGTCCATCAGCAGTAGGCTTTGGAATTTGCAGTCGAGGAGGAGGTGTGCGCGAAGAACGATTGATCCAGCAATATCGTGTGCGATGACGTGAGGTTTGGGATTGGTGTCCTTGCCATCCAGGTGAAGGTAGTCGAGGAGAGCGACGAGGGCTTCGGCTTGAAAGCGGACTGAGGTATCGCCTTTGAAAAGAGCGTCCTTGCGATCCTTTGGTTGGGCTTGGTAAGCTTGAGATTTTCCGTAGCCAGGCATATCGTAAAGAAGAATTTGTGATGAAGTTGATGTTCGGAGTGCCTCAGCTACGGGCCCGAATGTCACAGAAGACCATGGTGTTCCGTGCACGAACACGATAGGTGCAGTGATAGATTTGCTTGCAGAGGACGAGCTTGGTTCCAGTAAGGTGTACTTGATAGTCCAGCCGCCATACGAGAATTCGTTTTTGAGTTCCATGTCGCTTTCCGAGACGAGTGCAAAGAAGTGAGTATCTCTTCTGAGGCAAAATGCCTTATGTATTCTGTCATCATGGTGCCAAGCCGAGTTGCAGGTCAACTCCAGCAAGTTCCCGCGCATCCTGCAGCTTCCGCTCCAAGCGTGACATACGCGACGCACTGCGGCTGTCGGAAGGATGTCGATATCGTCGATGCTTGATATCGCTTGCTCGCCCGTACGCCTCCTGCAACCATACCGCGAGACCTCAGAAGCATCGAGGTATCTCGCCATTCCGCGGTGGGCGTTCAAATCCCATTCTGAAAGCAGCCTCGAGGGCGCTGAACAATGTCGCAAGAATCAGCGGCACAATGCCTCCCACCCACACGTTTGAAGGCGACCAGAGACCGACTGCAGCGAAGATGGCTCCAGCTACATACGATAGCGCTGTAAGCTCGAGTGCAAACAGAAAAGGGAGGATTGACAGAGGCGATGGAAACGCCCAGAGCGAGTAGTAACAAATTATTTGTGCAATTCGTCCTTGCACAATCAACTTGATCTGATGGGTCTAGTCGCCACAATGGACGTTGCAAAGGTAGCATGCGGGAAGTTGCTATAAGAAATCCGGCCCAGATTCCAGGGCGCACCTCGCATAAGAAGCTATGCGTGGCGAGTCGGTGAGCGCTCCAGCTGACAGCAAAAGCAGCAGTTGCTATTAGTGTGGTGTATATGACGGGCGTGAACCTACTGCGCGTCGGTGTCTCCGAGCGCACTTGGCTGTGATCTGTGATGGGAAGCAATGGCTGAGACTCGAGAGCCCGCGCCTCGTCTGCCTCGTTCCCAAGCCTCGCTGGCGTTGTTCTTGACCGTGTCTCGGTGACCACAGCACTCGTCTCGAGCGGGCTGACGGTGGGCTCCGACTCGTCTGCAGAAGCGCTAGGCTCGATACTAGTTGGGACTTCTCCAGTCGCTCCTGACCGGAGGCTAGTTGTTCAGCAATCCGCAAGTCCTTTTGTGGTTCGCCAGATCGGTAATGCGATCGTATAAGTCAGAATCAAGGACAGCACCAGATTGCCCACTACAAGCACATAGACGTTGGCAGGCCTAGTCACTGAAGCAAGGAAGCCATGTCCTAGATGCAGGAGACAGAGCGCTGAAGCGACGCATAGGGGAAAGGTGGCGTAGGTCGCCGTCCTCACGCGCGCCAATGCCAGCACACTCGTCGCGACCATGTTACTAATCATGAGGCCGAGTGTGAAACCCAATGCATATGTGGGCGCAGCTCCCACCAGTATTCCAGCAAGGATGACAGCCAGCTCAGCCGAAGGTATCCCCTTCGATAGTATCTATGCCCATGGCTGTATCATCTGAGTCGAGGCATTGCCAGCTTCGCGAGAACTCCATGATAGCGCAACTAACGCCGAGGCCAGATAGATGGCGTCCGAAAGAATTGCAACGTCCGCGCCAAACATTCTTCCTAGGGCATGAAGCTGTTTGTTCTTCGACGCGACCGCAGTGGGATCCTACCGGCTCGGAAGCGATTGTGTCTTCGAAATTCGCTGTGAGTTGGGGATGAACCGTGTAGGAAACTTCGGCCTCCCGAGGTATTTGGCTGCCTGAATCATTGCGGCACAAAGCTGCAGGGCAACAGCTAAAGGCTTGGCTGACCTGTGTTGTAGGAAACGGTCTCATCGGAGCATATTTGGATCCATACCAGGCATAGATCGGTGTGCGACATGATACCACTATTTCCTGATCAGTACTCGGAGACACCTTCCACAGCCTCAGGACGTATTGAGAGAAACCTACCTTCCCGTCAATCCTATGATACTCGCACAACGTCACATTAGGAACCACGACGCCATCCCAGCCGCCACCGACCTCCATATTGGCAAAGATCTCAGCGCGACCATTCTTGGTGTCGACAGTCGTCGTGAAGTCTATCGCTCTCAGTCTGTAGGCAGGATTTGCCGCAGTGCGGGCTTTGACCGCCTGCACAAATTCATCGCAGGTGAGAGTCTTGGAGGCAAGGCCTGCAGTCACTTCGGCAATCCAGTGTGAGGCTTTGCGTCGGTACAATGGGCCCTCTCGTCCGAAGTTCCGTTTGTTCACGGCTTCAACATCGTCGTAGATGCTTTGTTCGAGCTGCTTCGCGATGTCTGCTTCGGACAACGAATCTTTTGGTGATGATATGCTAGAATCGCATGACGCGTTCGAGTCGCTCGGACTTGGCAACATGTAGACTGCTGGATGTGAGCCATTGTCAGCGGTGCTCTGAAATGCTGTACAACGAGTCAATGGCGAATAGGCACCTACCTTGCTGCCAGACTGATGTAAGCGAAGGAAGGTTTGACTTTCGCATCCCACCGAGGTTGGCAATTCGACTTCCTGTACGGCACCAGGTGCCGAAGGAAGTTGCTGGCGGAAGGTTTTGGGAGAATCTTGTGTCTTGTTTGAGGCCAAGTTGCAGACAGACATAGATTGGGCGACATCAGGCGGCCTAATCTGCCTCCACAATTGAACTGTGAGGCGCATGGCGAGGCAAGCCACTGGAAGTCTGGGTCTCTTGGGCGGCGAGCTGAGCTGGTTTGGGAGAAGAGTGGCAGCTGCCAGATGAAGCTGTTCTTGCCGCGACTTTGGCCAACGAAGCTTCCACCACCGATCGATCTTCCTCACGCACTCCAACTGCATCCTTTCCGCCAACATCAAACTTGATATGTATGCAAGTCTGCGTATTGGCGGCCGCTAGCAGCACTTCAGTTGTCAGGTAAGTATGGCCGTTCGCTCTCTTTTCAATTCTTGATGCTTCTCTTGCGACGATGATGGAAGACACTTCCTTCTGTACGCCGCAGACTGGCAGTGGCATCCCGCCCGCAAACACAATTGATTCTTTCATGCTGTCCTTCGTCTCTTCAGATGAGTGTATGCACCCAGAGACGACGCCGGAAATCTACAGCCAAGCCGTGCGCTTGCTATTGGATCTCCGGCAGCAAGTGCAGCAGACCGTGGACGATGCCCTCGTCCACGGTTACATCAGTCTTGACGCTGCCGCCACATTGAGTCACGAGATCACGGGACATTTCACGACGGCCATACGCAAGACGACACTTACAACGACGCTTGTTTCAACAGAGATCAACTCACAGCCCACCGATTTCCATGGCGCGTGGGCCACGGCCAACTTCGCCGCACCAATGGAGCCGCCATCGCTTGAAGGCGCAGATGTAGTAGGTGCAGTGGCTTCAACACCAGCGCCGCTTGCTAGCATTCCTTCGAGCAATATTTGCAGGACCGATGTTCTCCCTGCGAAAAGCTCTGCCACAAACAGCGTCACCAGAGTCACGGGAACGCGGCTCTCCACGACAACTTCAACGCGGAGGAAGCGGATGCCCAAAATCCAGGGTGCATATCCCTGCACGTCCTGCAACAGGGTGTACGATCGCTTTGGGGACGTGACCAACCATGCCGCCGTTCACGAACCTGGGAAGCGGACAAGCTATCGATGTCATCTCTGTGGGAAAGGCTGTGCCTACCCTAAAGACCTCCGACGACATTCCTCACGACCCAATTCTGCATGCCAGACGCTCCCTTCCACGCCGAGCACCTTATCTCCGACAGAGGTCGCCAATCTCACCATGGTCGACCACGGCTACTTTCCACCTGTTGAAGAATATCAAGCGAGGACTTCGAAGCCAAGATGCGCGCCAGTTCCCCTGCTGCCCACGCCTGGAACGCACGATAGCGACTTGCCCATCTTTGGAACCGATACCCTGGCGACTATACCAGACATGAGCGAGCCGATGCCTCTGCAGACCTGTTCGTGTCCCATCTCAGACGCCTGCATACTGGAAACTCTGGCATTGCTGCAAGGCTCACTCGGTCTTCTGCGGCAAGCGTGCCTGTTACAAGATTTCGTGGACGCGAGGTTATCAGCACTTCTTGCCGAGCCATGTCAACTCCAGACATGCATCATCGACCTTTTACCAGACCTCGACAGTTTTGAAACCCCAAAAACTGGATCCGAGACTTCTGTGCTCTTGAGACGCGACTCGTTCCTACCGACGCCGGAAAACTCGGATATCTGCTCTTTTGTCAGACAGCGCCTCAACGACTTGCTACTGGATCCCGTCGACGCCTTTGCGCCTATTCAGCACTGCTTACACGCACTACTCACGATGCTTAGATTCGAGGGTGTGAACTTCCGCGCTCATTTGCGTCATCTCAAGACGACACAAGCGGATGACGAAATCGATCTCATGTGCCAGGCATATGACCATTTGGCACGTTCGACGCTCAAAGTCTACAGCTCGCAACTCAACGAGAAAGTCGACACTCTTCGGTCGGCAATCGAGGGCGTTGCAGCGCAGAGCAACATGGGGAATGAGATCAAGAGTGCTTCTACTGGCGAGATCGTGGAGTTTGTGGCGGCTGAGAAGCGCTTCTCGTTCACCACTGCAAAGTTGATATCTATCCCGGGCAACGACGCTTGCGCCTGAGTATACTCGTTCCAGACTCTGGTAGGGAGAAACCATCGCGGCAACATTTGCTATGCATCACGCACAGGTCCGGCTCCAGAAGGCAACATCTTCCTACGAATTCCGAAAAGGCTGCAATCGTGATCCAATGGGCACGTTGGATATAAGGACGGCTAGTGTTGTACTACTCCAACCATTTCACCACGTTCTCATGTGGGTTGAGGCAGCATATCCATGGCGTTCTTGACGCTGGACTTTGAGGAGCCGCATCGTCCTCTGCCTTTCGAAGACTCGAATTGATTATCTTGCACAGTGGAGGTATGCATGGGGCATGAGGCCATGTATGGGCGTGCCTACGCAAGTGCGTAGAGGTTCATAATACTATCCTCGGGCAAGGCGAGGCTGCTCCGGCGTCGTCATGTCCACACTCTGCTCGGTGAGAGCCGCATCACCTGTACTCCTTCAACATGATTGTCCGAGCAGGGTTTTGTCCCAAGTTCTGAGTATGAACGGGGATGTGTCCGGGTCCAGACGAATCGGAACCCATATAGAATAGAGAAACAATTCGCCGACCGGCGCGGGGGCTTGTCAAAACAGGGCTGGTAGGAGGATAATGCACTGGCATTTCTGGCTGCTTGCGAGCTGCCGTGCCGCCTTCCCCTGGCATTGGCTTCGGCCTGGGTGGTTAAATTAGTGAACGTACAGTAGTAACAGCACAAGATCACATTCGAAATCGCCACAGAGCGCCATTGATGAGTTGGATTCATACAATGCAGAGTTCCTCGTTAGCCACTATTGCTCTAGGTGAAAGGACTTGGTATGCGGCAGGGATGTGAACCAAGACCCTGTGTGGCTTTTTGACCTCGCAACCAATGCCACGTCTTGCTATCCTCCACGCGTGTCTCTGAATGTAACCCTTCCACAAACGCGATCGGGTCTTGTCTTTTCGAGTGTGTCTTCGATGCTTTCTTCCTCCTTGTGATGTCGCTTGCTCAGCATGCATCGCTCCTGTCCTCTTCGGGTTGCCCGAGCGCGTTCTCGAGGCGAGACATGATCGTCGTTATTCATACAGCATCCAACTTGGCGCCTCAATCTCCACCTCTCCCCCTTCCTCTCGGCCCACCACGACCACGTCCTCGCCCACGATCGCCACGACCTCCACCCTGTCCTCCCCTCTGTCCACCACCTCTCCCACCGCGCTGTGACTGCTGATTCGCCTGCTGGTCCTTAACCAAATCTACCACCTCATCCGGCACGCGCAAATATTTGATCTGCAAGTCCACTAATCAGTATTTCACTCCTCTTGTCAAAGCACTTGGTAGGATAGGTATCGCAAAAACGCACATTATTCCCGCGCACATAACACTCTGGTAACCGAAAGAATTTATCTCCTTCGGGACTCGTTTGCACGACCTCTTTCAATGTGATGTTCATGTAGGTGTCGCAGCTGACGAGGTGGCCGTTGAGTGTTTCGCCGGTTTTGAGCTCGACGAGCATTGGGTGGCCTTGCGCCGCGGTGAGGAGGCCGAGGGGGAGCTGGGGTTTGGAGTTGTTAGTGCCTGCTTTGTGAGCTGCTGTTTGAGGTTGTGAGGGAGCGTGGGCTTACCATCTTGCGGGATGTTGGGGTGGTGGTGTTGTGGAGGGGATTGCGATCTTGTCACCAGTGCTGAAGATGTGGTTGCTTGAGGTTTGGGTCGGATAAGTTGTAGCCGGGTGGTCGGATAAGTTGGAGTATTCGGACAAATTAAGCGAGTGTCAAAAGTCAGGGTTCCACTTGGCCTCAGGCTTCAGCCACGTTCCAGTGCGATCATGTCTACATGCTCTGCAGCGTTCTGAACAGTCTATCTCCTATCGTATGATGTGACCTATCACTGATACTCCATGACCCGGCGACCCGATACGGGATGGGTGCTGGAAGGATGACAAGCGAAAAACGAAAAACGCCTTGACCCATTGCTCACCGGACTGCGCCTCGCAAGGCAGCAGGATTACAATCACGCGAACAGCTGTTCAAGTTCTCTTGTGCTCCACCGACACCACCTGGTCGTTTTAGCCATTTGGACTACTCGCTCGGCCGCCAGGCACTTCATCGTTTGCACGCACGACTCCAGCGTGGGAATGTGAGGGCAACCACCGAGCATCAGCGGCAGCGATGCGCTCGGTCTGGTTCTTCCTTGTTCAGCTTGCGGCGGCGCTCCCGATTCAGCCGCGCAGTATGCCCATCGTATCACGAACCATTCGCGACGTGGAGATACTCGAGTCGGGTGAGTCTGCCTCATTCTTCCCAATGCGCCAAGGCACACACTGATGAACCATTGCGCCGACAGATTTAGACAATGCCTCGACGAGGTTCGCCTTCACTCCAGGCTACAAGGATGCGCAGGTTCAGCTTACGACGTCTCCCTTGGTAAGTGCTGCACACTCGCGTCACAAGGACTTTCCTTGATCCAATGCTCCGTCCCGACCAGTTTCATTTCTGACTCCGCTCCTCTGCTCGGGACTAACGCTCGCTTCAGGTCGTCAAGCTCAATGTCCACCGCGCCACCGACCTCCTCGCCACCAACATCACCATCAATGACCAGCAACTGGACGTGAAATGGAACACGGCCGTAGCTGACGGCACTTTCTTCGCGACCGTGTCTTCACCCTCGACTCAGATCCTGACCATTCCGGATGAGCGTGGAAGTCTCCACTTCGTTGACGTATCGCTGTCTGGTTATATTCCAGTAGACGACACTCAACGACCACTTCGCGAGCCAGCAGACACACAGCATCTCAGCCTGCTTGTACTGTCCGTGGATGAGTTCGCTACGTCACACTTTGAGCTGGATATCGTCTCGCAACCGACTGCTTCCGAACGGCGACTGCGGAAGCTCTACCGGGTCACTGACATGCAATCAGCTGTGTCAGAACGCAAGGTCCAACTCTTGTCGGCGGATACGGTCCTCGATGCAGACCCATTCGCGGACCAGCATGGACAAGAGCATGTAGACGAGCTCGATATCGAGGCTGAAATCGAGTCTCTCCTCCAGCTCGAAGCACAAGCCAGCGCACTTTCAACCCAGATTGCTGCCAAGAAGCACGGAATTTCAAAGTGTCTCAAAGATCACCGACAGAATGTTCCACTGGGGCAGCTACTTCACGAGTGTGATGGCGTTGTCTGCGCGGCGAAGGTCATTGCACAACGAATTTGCGATAAGATGGGGGTAGAGACGGCCTCAAATTTCGACTACGTGCAAGTGCAAGATCCGAGCGCACAGCCACTCATCCATCTCGATGAAGAGAATCGGGAAGAATCCGCAGAGATGGCCATACCCAAACCTATGAGTGTCAAGTCTGCAACTCTGGCTGCAACCGGGCACATTAACCTGCACTCAAGCGGTGCAGCTGTTCGACAATCCATGGAGATCATCTACCCTCAAAGCATGCTCTATCGCGTTCTTGGCGTGATCGCGTGTGCATGCGGCTTGACAGCACTTTACAGTTTCATTCGACGAAAGTGCATGTCTGCCCGGCGAAAGGTTGACCAGCTGGCCGAGCGAGAGGAGAGACGCAACGCGAGGGCATATCGACGTGCTGCTCGCCGCGCTGACATACGCAAGAGATGGGAGGCATTTCTTCGCAGTGTCAATTGTTTCAGCATGCAGAACGAAGAGCCCAGGATGGAAGGCTACGAGGAGAAGCGGGCACTGATCCTCCAAGACGCTTTCATGGAACAAGATATCGAGGCAGCCGAGAAGGGCGAGGTCATGGAAGCCGAAATCCGTGAGCTGCGACACGCTCACGATATCGTTTCCAGCCTTGTGCGTGTGGACGAACACAGATATGACCTGGCGGCAATTCACGGCCCACCGCGACCGCGAATACCGCGTCCGGCGCGGAGGTCGAGAGCCAGCACCACGACGTTACCATCGTATCACTCCGAGGTCCTTCCCGACTACAGCTCACGAATATCTGCCGTGTCGACCACCATTCCCAGTAGTGGCAACAGCCTCGACGGCACAATAAACTTTTCCACAACAGCCAGCTCTGGAGAAGGGGAGGAGGTTTTCACAGCTACCGAACCTGCTAGCACTCCACGATCATCCAGCGTGGACGGAAGCACAGGCACGCGACGCTCACGCATGACCGAGTTCAGCTCGATTATCGAGATCTCGCCGCGTGCTAGTGAGGAGACGCTTCGGACTTGCCAGCGCTCTTCAATGGCTTGGAGCCGGCGGTCTTGGGACACTAATGACCTTTAAACGTGTTGATGTCTTCTTTGGAGCGAAATTATAATGTTGTTATTGTAAGTGATGGAATTCACGGAAAGCGGACCACCGCATGGCTGACGCCATTTTCATTGTTGCATTCGTGGCGCTACTTGACATGGGCGTGGGAATGAGGATCTTGCAAAGTGCACGCGATCGTCTAGACAGTACTAGAAACCAGAGGCAATTACATCTCAGCCGCCACATGGCGTGTTCCGGTTCATGTTCGTTCAGCTCGTCTGCTGGGGGTGCTGCACGACATGCTGCATGTCAGCGGCAGCTGGCGAATCGCCTTGTGGACATGCAAGCGTTGCGGATTGGCAAGAAGGCTTCTATCCTATGCCACCGAACGATGAAGCGACGAGCTCGTTAAATCAGACTCATCAAGTCCTGCTCAAAAGCCTGCAGAGGAATGACACTGGAGACGTCGCAGGGCGACATGGATGGCGCACTATCTGTCAACTGCAGTCCACGGAGCAAGCTGGCAAGGCTGCTTATCAAGTGGCACTGCAGCTACTCTCAGCTCCTGCTATGCATCGCGAAGAGCATCCAGAGCTGTGCAGACATGCATTCGTGCTAATGCCCCATGCTCGCCCAAGCTATGAAAGCGCCATGGCACAAGCAGCGAGTTCGTGGTATCGCTCTTGCCTTGCGCGCAAACCACTAGATCATGGACATCAAACCCTCCTTGCCTACAGTGCAATCGCATGCGCAGATGTTCGTCCCATGGAAGGCACAACCTTCTCCACGGCACAAAACGCCACCAACCTACCGGGCACTTCGAGACCTCCACCAGGTCGGTCACCTGAAGCCCATTACGTCTCAACGACAGCCGTATCAGGAAGCAGCTATACAACGGATGCAATCCGAAGAAGCACTGCGCAAGGTGTACGAGCGGCAACTTTTGCTATACCTTAATTCTTGTTATGACGATCTTGAGGATGTGCAGGATGCCTCGGATGACGGAGAAAAGTGATTGACAGCTATGATCTGCAGTAAGGCGAACTTGCGAACTTGCGAATAAGATCTCCGTTGAATGCCGAATGCGGAAACGACATGGTTTGCAGGGTCTGCGTGTTGGGCTATCATGCGATGATCATGCTCTACAGTGAGGCGGTTCCTATTATCAAGCACTGGGCGTGCACAGCGACCGACGGCAACGAAAAAAGGTATCGCAGTCGCACGGCGGGCGTACATGCAGTCCATGACACTCAGAGCACAACTCCGCATCATCATGCAATTGTTTATTACAGTGGCAGTGTTCGCTTTACTTTGGCTTCTGCGCAGGCATCCTGGCTATATGCGATTCTCACCTCTAGCGTGAAAGTCGCTTGGCATCTGTCAGTTTTGCCCTCGGAGACATTTCACAACACCTTCTCGAGACCTCGCTTGCAATGACAGAGTGCTCCACGCCAGGATGAGGCTGGTAATGCAATATGTGTCGAAGTCAAAAGATGACTTTCTCTTACACAGACGGTGCTGGGCAACCGCCCAGGTACGTCACGATCTGCATGTCCACGACTCATGTCTACCGACCTCACCTGCAAACCGACTCGTCCGCTACGAACATCCTGCCTCGTCTGGGAGCTTGCGATTGCAATTGCGACGATCGAGCGCGGCAGAACTTGTTTCAGCCTTTGAGACGGCGTCATATCGCCTGCTTCCAGAAGGGTTGGGTTGCGGAGCGTGACGCCGGTGACGATGTTCTGCAGTCTGTATGGCTGCGTGCTTGACACAATACAGTTCTTCTCGGAGTATTCCCTTGCTATGCCCGTGATACATTTGCGACCGCACAGCCACCTTGTACGGAATAGTTTCACCTTTTTCATCCGTACACTAATCTCCATCTCTCAGACACATCTATCCAAGAGCAAGCGCTGGACGCTCTTCACGTGTTAGACGAATCGTCTTCAGAATGCGTTTATTTGATAACTCTGCGATACGGATCGATCTATTTCCAGGAAGGAAAGATAAGAAAGATGGCAAGAACAAGAATACGACGAAGACGAATGAGCCTCGGACTGCAAGTTCCCGTGGGACCAAGTTTGAGAAGGATGCGCCGAGCTCTACAGTGAAAGCTGCGAAGAGCATGCAGAATATGGACCGAAAGACTCCGCAACGGCCTGATGCTTCACGAGCATACAATAGTTATGATGTGGAGAGGCCGGGCAATGGCTATTCCAAAGGAGGGACTAGCTATACTTATCAACGGCCTTCGATGGATCGTGCAGACCATGATGCGAACACTCGTGATTTTGAGCCGAAAAAATCATCCTCCTGGCAGCGCAACGACCCTTCAAGTTCACGTCGAAACGAAGCGAACAGCAACTCTCCAGTGGATCAGAGGCCGAATGCGACCACACACCAAAATTATAATGCCCAACGACAAATGAACAGCGAACCTGAGAGTTCAAGCCGTGATCAACGAAGGTCTCGAGCAGATATTCAGGACGAGTTCGAAGCACAGCAAAGCCTCCGGACGAATATTCCTTTGGGTGCTCCTCATTCAACCGGCCATGCTTTGAAACAAAAGCGTAGCAAGGCAGACATGATCAGAGCCACCGAGAACATGGCAAGGACCCTCTCCAGAAGCCCACATCGGAGTCCGGCCAACAGGAGGCAACGGAACATCGCCGACGATTCTCGCCCGGGAACATCATCCAGCAATGGCAGCTTCCAGCACACTCAGTTCTCACACAGCAACAGCAGTCGAGCAAACAATGGCATCGGAAGATCAGCCTCGCGTGAAACTGGTTCTGCCCACTCGCATAGCCGGCAACGGTCTGCAGATACGAACGAACAGAACGCATACCGTCCACAGACTGCGGATAGCTCGAGATCGAACAACAGTACTGACAGAGCTCCTCAATACGATGGGCTCAGTCCTACCAAAGTCTCGGGCGTGGCTAAGAAGCAAGGTAGCGCTTTCAAATCTACGATCCGAACATCACCGCCTTTGCCTATGGAGCCCAACAAGACTACGTGGTCGCCGACCTCTAGTGTTGCGAGGAATAAGAGTAGTGAGCGACAGAACAAGCAGGGGCAGAAAGATGCTTCGACTGCCGGCGCTGGTACGCAAGCTACGCATAGCGATCAGCCTATTGCCAACAACGCCAATGCAGTCCGAAGCAATACACAAGCGCAGGAATCGTCCTACAATGTCAGCAAGAATTCTAATAATCGTCGATTCAGTATGGCACCCAACGATAACGACAACAATTCCAACGCGACAACTCATCCGTACATGAATTTCTCTCGGCCCAGTAACAGCGATCTGAAGTCCGAAAGTGCCAATAAGACCAACACCGGCCCTGCAAACCTGGACACCACCGCTGCTTCTACAGGCGCCGGTCAAGGGAGAGCTGAGCCGACGCCTCCTGCGACCAAAGCTGTCGACTTTGCTGCCATCGGCCAATCCAGCAAACAGCAACAGTCGAACAATAACAACAACACAATGAATAACGCATCCGGCTCAAAATCCAAAAAGAACAACTACGTCGACGCAGGCAACAGCACCACATCCCCCTGGCAAAGAAAATTCGGCACCGGAGGCAAAGACCCCCGAAAAGTCCCAAATCACATCGTCGGACAACAAGCCATAAACACCTCTTCTTCTCACAACCGCAACAAAAGTTCCAATCCAAATCGATTCAGCAACACAAACTCCATCGTCAACAACCTCAAAAACAGCAGCCACCCCGCCGCGGCCGCAACCCGAAAGAACAAACCCATCCCACAACCCCTCTCCCTCGGAGGCAAACCCGAGACTTCTGGCGGTAATAAACGCGCCAAAGTCGTTACAATTGATAATAATGGCGGAGGAAATACTGTTGTTCCAACACCGAGTAGTAGTCGCTTCTCAGCGGATCCCCAGTCTGCGGGGCGGCATGATGCGAAAGTTGTGGCGATTAATAATGGGGGAGGGGGTGGGAAGGGTGAGAGGAGTGAGCCGATAGAGGATTGCAGTGTTTCTGAGCAAGGCGCATGGGATGCTGTCGATCAAAAGAGAAAAGATAGTGGACAGAGTGATAGTATGGATTTTGGGGGGAAGAGTACTTATACTTATTCGAGGAATGATGGGAAAGTGCAGAGTGGATTTGAGGGGGATGTGGTGAGTTTGAGGGTAGAATGAAAGGAATCTTGTGAGAGGGCAGTAGCTGACATTTAAGTAGGGAGAGAGGGTTAGTGGTGGATCTTGGAACGCGGCGCAGACTGTAGGAGGAAGTTAGAGAATGAGGGATTTCTTGAGGTGAGAATGGAGTTGGGACTGTCGTTACTGGATGGACGTTGCGGCGTGGAGGCAGGCGAGAATGGGTTGATTGTAGTATTGCGTTGGGGACAGTTTTATGATTCGCATGAATGTATTATAAGATACGATTTTTGCTGGTATTCACTTGACTTCGCTCTATGCGAATTGCTATTTGCAGTATGCAGGCTCCAATCACTGACGATCGCGTACTTTGTGCGTGCTGTCGCTGCGGTGCAGTTTTTGTGAATGCGATCCTGCTTCAACGACTTCTCGATATTGTGAGCATGGATTGCGGTCTTCGGGTCGAATGCTTCACAGCTTGAAAGCTGTTCATGCTGTTGCCGGTCAATGACCTCTTCCAGTGACAGGTGTGAGATGTTGAGCATTGCAAGATAGCTGTGGAAAGTTCCAGGTTTGTTCATGTCTTGGCCGAACATCTCTGCTTCAGCCATGGCAACTGCTGCCTATTGTGCTCCGACCCGCATATGAGTACTGTAGTGACGACTGTACTCCGAACGCCGCTCAATTATGTAACAAATGTTCGCTGTCGGTGTGACCTTGCGATTCCGACAATGGTGGAGTTGCGGGTTAGCAGCGGCGTTGGCAGCTAGCAGGGAAGCTGAGACCCTCGATCATCTCGGCCACGTTTCTGCCGATGCAGCGTGACGAAGGCAATTGCTACGTGAAGACTCGGCTACGTCGCGTGCCCACGGTCTCGTGGAGCAATGCGGAGAGGGAAGAGACATTGTGGAGAGCGGGCGGGTTGGCGTGACATTGATTTACACAGTGTTTGAGGTGTTGAGAAGGCAACAAAGAAATTGAAGGGAATTTGATGAGACGCGCGGTGCAGAGGATCCTCAACTCCGCCGCGTAGGGACGAATAGGGATAGGGGCGCGGTGGATCTTCACGCCAGCAGCAGCCTCCAAGCAGCAGCGGCAGCGGGTTGGCAGCAGAGATGGGCGCATAGAGTTCTGCCATTCCTGCGAGGCTTCATTGTTCCCATCTCAACACCCACCGGTTTCCTGTATGCGTACTCTCGCTCTTGCAGCCATCATCGGGGAACACAGTGAGCAGCGCGATCCTATAGCTGTCCACCTGCACGCGCGCACCAGCATCACAGCGCGCGGAAACGAGTCTCGTGCTCCCCCAAAGCGTGACAATCCGGCCGGCGAAGTAGACTAGCGGCAACCTTTCGCTTGAACACCATACGACACCTTGCAGCTCCGCTGGCGAGCAAGTCAAAGCAGCACACGCCTACATTCCGGGGCCTTGCATTTCCTACTCCCCTATCGCACCCAACCGATAGTCGGTCTGGAGGGCTGCCGAACAGCCTCTATCTTCGAAAATTCCTCTCAACGCTCAGAACTCTGTTCGTAGTAGCAGCACACACCACCACCAACCCACCATCCCGCTGCACACCTTCTCCTCCTCCTCTGGCCGGCGACAGAGCAGGGATTCCTACAGCTACGACGAAGACGACGACGACGAGAAGGCGGATCGTCAACGCCTGACCCGCCGTTCTGACGACCTCGACGATTCCTTCGAATCCGATCACGACTCCGATTTCTCGCTCTGGAGCGACACAGGGGACCTCGTCGACCAGCTCGCGGACGAGGAAGACCCTCTCGCAGCTCGTCTCCAAGAGAGCTTCAGTCCCAACAACAACAGCAATAGCAGTCCCCGCCGGACTCTAAAACCCAAATCCTCCTCCAAACACGTCCGCTACGCTTCCTCTCCCCACGACGAAAAGCGCCGTCGCTCCCGCCATCCTGGCTCCTCCGTCCCCAAACGAATAGAGGACATCGTAGTCCCCTCTCCACCCCGTCGACCCGCGAATTGGGGCGTCCGGCTTCTAGCCCGCATCATGGCTCCCACCGATGGTCCTGCCAGAATGCACGGCCTACACGGCAAAAAGCTCATCTACTTCCTCTCCATCTTCGTCTCACTCGGCGTGTTCCTCTTCGGCTACGACCAAGGTGTCATGTCTGGAATCATCACAGGACCGTATTTCAAGGATTACTTCCACCAGCCTAGTCCTGCAGAGATTGGAACTATGGTTGCGATCCTCGAGGTCGGAGCGTTTATTTCCTCATTACTAGTCGGAAGAGTCGGAGATATGCTGGGGAGAAAAAAGACAATTTTATACGGAGCTCTAGTTTTCGTCGTAGGAGGTGGAATTCAGACTTTTGCTACTGGCATGCCCATGATGATGTTGGGGAGATTTATTGCTGGGTTGGGTGTGGGTGCGCTGAGTACCATCGTGCCTGTGTACCAAAGTGAAATCAGCCCACCGCACAATCGAGGCAAGTTGGCATGCATTGAGTTCTCGGGGAATATTTTTGGCTACATGTGCAGTGTGTGGGTGGACTACTTTTGTAGTTACATCGAGTCGCATTGGGCGTGGAGGCTGCCATTGTTGTTGCAGGTAGCGATGGGTGGGTTGTTGGCTGTGGGGAGTTTCTTGATTGTGGAGTCGCCGAGGTGGCTGCTGGATAATGATCATGATGAGGAGGGAATTGTGGTGATTGCGAACCTTTATGGGAAAGGCGATATTCACAATTCGAAGGCCAGAGATGAGTACCGAGAGATCAAGATGAATGTCTTGCTGCAACGGCAAGAAGGAGAACGGTCGTACGCGGACATGTTCAGGCGGTACTACAAGCGGGTCTTCATTGCCATGTCTGCGCAGGCTCTGGCTCAGCTGAATGGCATCAATGTCATTTCGTACTATGCTCCGCTCGTGTTCGAGCAAGCTGGTTGGGTCGGCAGAGATGCGATTCTCATGACTGGAATCAACGGCTTGACCTATCTGGCTTCGACAATCCCTCCCTGGTACGTGGTCGACCGACTGGGACGAAGATTCATCCTCTTGTCCGGAGCCGTGGCCATGGTGATTTCTCTTTCGGCCATTTCCTACTTCATCTACATCGACATTCATCTTACACCAACGATGGTTGTCATTTTCGTCATGATTTACAACGCCGCTTTTGGATACTCCTGGGGACCGATTCCATGGCTGTATCCTCCAGAGATTTTGCCATTGAGCATCCGTGCCAAGGGAGCTTCGCTTTCCACGGCAACGAACTGGGCCTTCAACTGGCTTGTGGGAGAGATGACGCCGATACTGCAGCAGGCGATCAAGTGGAGGTTATATTTGGTCCATGCTTTCTTCTGCGCTGTCAGTTTTGTCGTTGGTAAGTACTCCACAGCCTTCTTCGTCATATTTGCTTTACTAACGCATCGCCAGTCTGGTTCATCTACCCCGAGACGGCGAACGTGCGACTCGAAGACATGAATTCCATCTTCGGAGACGCATCGACAATGGCTCCTACTCCAGAGACTCTGGCGCAGGCCGAATCGATCTTTAGTGGAAATCGCTCTCCTGTGTCCTTCCGCCTCGGTGATCAAGAGGGCGAACAGATTCCGGACATGGATCTGCAACCGCCGGAAGTCGATGTCAAGGATGGCAAGCCTGTGCTTCACGACGGCCGGTCCGGCGAAGGCATCGCCGGATGGATCACCAACGTTGCTGATAGAATAAAGCGGGGCGGCGACGATGCGAGTGGTGGCGGTAGCGGCCGATACAAGAGAGTTGGACAAGACGACGAGCAATAACAGCATTTGCAGTTCTTGCTCGATGTGTGTATGTGTGTGCAGAGGGTGTTGTAAGCGTTCTGGCGAAGACGATAGAGACATCAGAGCATATATGGCTGCACGGCTCGCAGCCGGGAATTATCGCATTAGAGGTGTGGATGGAGAATATAAAGATACTTGCATACTTTTTGGCAAACAGGAGTGATCCAGGAAAGGTTGCTGATGAGTGAGCACAACCAGTTGGCGGGCTTCGATCCTGGCAGAGTTTAGACCTGCGACACGATGATATAGAATCGCTGTAAGCATATAAGACCTCAGTTCAACTTCGTCCGAAGCGCAGTATCGCGCGTATTGATATATCTCGACGTCGCGCATTCGTTGTCAGATCTAAATCCGGGCCTCTGCAACAACGCAATGCCAAGAGCCGGCGTCAGGGACCCTGCAGGTGCTGCGTGGCGGCGCTTCACTGCGGCCATGCCGGGACGGCTGTGTTCGTGTCCTCCGCTCGCTACATCTCGTCACTTCTGCGTGCGTTCACCAATTCTGATGCGCTGCTAGCCACCATTCCCGAAGCCAGAATGTCGCAGACCGAAGTTGTGCACAACGATCCCGACGCGAGCAGCTCGCGCGGGAGCACCGAGGAGAAGAAGAGCGAGACCAAGAGCAGGAGGCCGCCGAGTGAGTTGATACCGGATTGCGCGGATACCACTGTTGCTGCGTACCGGGCAGAACTGACAGCGATGCGACAGATAACGCCTTCCGCCAGCAGCGATTAAAGGCGTGGCAGCCTATTCTCACCCCAAAGACCGTCCTCCCGCTCTTCTTCGCCGTCGGTATCATCTTCGCGCCCATCGGTGGCCTCCTACTCTGGGCCAGCGCGTCGGTGCAAGAGCTCACCATCGACTACTCCGACTGCAATCGTGCAGAGACACCCACCTGCCCCGACTTCGCGACCATACCTAGCGACAAAGTCAGCTCGCATTTCAAAAACTCGACCGACCCCGCAAACGCGCCGCAATGGTGTGTTGAACGCGATGTGCCCGTCGGCTTCCCACTCAACATCTCCATTACGAATAAAGGCCACACTGTCAACACTACGCAATGCCATTTGCAGTTCGACATTCCCGATCGACTTTCCGGGCCCGTGTTACTCTACTACCAGCTCACGAATTTCTATCAAAACCACAGACGATATGTGCAGTCATTTGATCAGGACCAGTTGAAGGGCACCTTTAGGAGCAATAGCTCTATCGGAGGCAGTGATTGTGATCCGTTGAAGACGGGAAGGATCAACGGGACTGTTGGAGAAGAGAAGGCGTACTATCCTTGCGGCTTGATTGCGAACTCGCTGTTCAATGATACCTTTGCGAATCCTGTGCTGTTGAACGCGGCTGGGGTGAGTGCGGGAAATGTCACCTACAACATGACGAACCAGGGCATCGCGTGGTCGTCTGATCGGGAGTTGTATGGCTACGCACCATATAATGCTGCGGACGTCATCCCGCCTCCGAACTGGCAGGTGGCATATCCCCAAGGCTACAACGAGGATTATCCTATCCCCAACCTCAAGGACTGGGAGGAGTTCCAGGTCTGGATGCGTACGGCTGGTCTACCGACTTTCAGCAAATTGGCATTGCGTAATGACATCGAGGCGATGGAGATTGGGCGATATGAGATGATCATCAATGATTGTAAGTGAGCTGGGATGGCGAATCCTGAGACATACCACCGGAGCCATGCACTAACGCCAAGTTCTCGCAGACTTCCCAGTGCGGGTGTACGATGGAACCAAGTCCATTCTCATCTCAACGAGAACTGTCATGGGCGGCCGGAACCCCTTCCTCGGCATTGCATACATTGTCGTTGGCGGTCTTTGCATTGTGCTTGGCGGAGTGTTCACTGTCACACAATTGATCAGGCCCAGGTGAGTCGAGATGCAACATGATTCGAGGAACGAATGGAAACGGCTGACGGATATCGACAATGCAGGAAACTCGGTGACCACAGTTACCTGACGTGGAACACCGACCAACCCTCAACGGCAACTACTACCGGGCGAGCACCTAGAACTAACGAGGCAGCATAGAATGAAGAAACGACTATTGTTCATTGTTTTTCAAAGCACGCGAATTTGATACAGGGCGTTTGTGGTGTTCTCAGGCGCGGCATCGGGACTGTACACGGATATCTGGATATTCGATCGCCGGTGAGACCGAAGCATCACGGAGGGAGAATGTATGTTTGTCTGATACCAATCGATTCATTTTGAATTTGCTTACCTGTGTGCATGCGCCCATTTTGCGGGTGCAGTTCTTCGCGGGTTCGCCTTTATCTTCTTCTTTCGCTGTCCACCGAGCATGTCCGGTCTGGAAATACTTACGAACAGGAAAGCATACCGAGAAACATCGCTCTGCACTGAGTCTAGCGACTGGTTGTTTTGAGGCTGACTGCTCTAGATTCGTCCTTCGGGCTGGCCTTGTCGATATTGAGGCTGCTAACCAGGTCTTCGGGTCGTCTTTGTCTACCCCGACTAGCCTTTTTCATGTAATGCGAAGAGCCGCAAACGTCCAAAGCTCGACACCGGGAACCAATCTCGAGGGACGATCTAGGTGCCGCGATAGCCTGGTTAAATATTGAGAGACATGTTGCACTCCGGATCGACGATTAGTCCTCGACTGGCCTGTGAACGCAGCGGTTAGGAGCGACCCAGCACATATATCTTAGCATTTTCACATTCCAGAGCATCGTCAGCATTGACTCAGGATATTCTTACATTCCACGGACACACGGCACCAATACAGAGCAGCAATTACTGAATACGGAAGTTTTCTCTCTTCTGCAGAAGGATGAAGGGCTTCTCCTTCGCCACCTTGGCGACTCTCTTGTCCCTGGCTTTCGCAGCCAACAAGCCCGATGCCAATGGCATATCAACTTTCGTTGACCCTGTCACGAATCAAACCATCCGCCGTTTCGACTGCGGTACGACACGGGCCAAAGCTTCTACACACTTCAACGAAACCATCCGCTTCCTCGCCCGCAACGGCCGTCGTCCAAGCGGTTCTTCCCGCCTCTTCAAACGCGCAGCCGTAACACCCGCCATAACAGTAAACACCTACCTTCACCTCCTCACCACAACCGCCAACGCCGGCACTCTCACAACGGAAATGGCAAACGCCCAAGTCGCCGCCCTTAACAAAGCTTACAACCCCATCGGAATCACTTTCAATCTCGTTAATGTCTCCACAACCGTCAACGACGCCTGGGCCATCGCCGACGGAAACGACATGGACGACGCGAAAAAATCTCTTCGTGCAGGAAAATACCGTGACCTCAATTTATACTTCCACTCCGATTTCGCCGGCGGCATCCTTGGAACTTGTACCCTTCCCTCCCTCGTCACAGCCCAAACACAAGTTTCTCAATACTACTCCGACGGCTGCAACATCAACGCCGCAACCATGCCCGGAGGTTCCATGGACGGGTACAATATGGGTATGACAGCTGTCCACGAAACGGGACATTGGTTGGGACTACTTCATACGTTTGAAGGGTATAGTTGTGAGGGTGATGGGGATTTGATTGCGGATACTCCGGCGCAGGGTACGAGTACGGATGGGTGTCCGAGTAAGCCGCCGAAGGATAGTTGTCCGACGAAGACGGGAGTTGATGCGATTCATAATTATATGGATTATTCGAGTGATGAGTGTTATTCGCAGTTTACGCCGGGGCAGGTTAGTAGGATTCAGACGCTTTGGAAGACTTATCGGGAGGGGTTTTGAAGAGGTGGAGTGAAGGAAGGGAAGGATTGTAAGGGAAGAGGATTGTTATTGTTAATGACTTGATGTAGACAGAAGGTTGTGCATAATTTTTTTGTATATATTTCATGTGGATATGTAATTGGAATGGTCCAATAACGGCTGCAGTACATTTTTCATATCAATTCACATTTGCTGTGCCTCTTTTTAAGATCTAGCCCTCGTTCATCAGCGCTATCGTGCAACACATGTCGTTGTTCCGTTCATGACGGTCACAACACGCAAAGACGTCAATCCCCACGCACGCTCGGATCATACTGCAGTCGCAGCGCCACGGTCCTTTCGACGCAGTTCGCAGAACGGCACACGCGACACTCATCAACCTCGCCTCCTTCCAATCCACACCTCATCTCGTCAAACATGCAGCCCTACACCCAACATGTATTGCTTATCCCAAACAAGACTTCAGTGCAAAAGATAACGATAAGCTCCTTCGCACGGCATCGGAGCAGCTGGACTAGCTCGCCAAGGCCGCCCGACCAGCCCACCCCATAAGCCCCCGCCCGCTTGGACTTTCTGCTTCCCGACAATGCGCCACCAAATGTCATTCGTGTTGGTCAGAGACGGACCCGGACCGATGCACCAGAAGGAGTGGGAAGTCCTATCAGTCATCTCACTCTCAGCCCCTCTGATGTGGAACGGTTCATCAGATAATAGAGGATAAGGATGATGATGACTAGGTACGTACTAGGAGGTACTGTTGCAGTTGTCATCAAAAGTATCGTGCCACGCGAGCGAGGGAAGGAACTACTGCGATTCGGCAAGTCTAAGTTACTGCTAGCTTCGTTTCTACTGATAGCGAACTCTCGGAACTTTGGGTTGGTACCTTCTCTTGCCTTGCTTGCTCGCTACTGCTGCACCTTTTCGACTTCACTTCATCTTTCATCTCGCTCTTTCCTCTGCTCTGCACTGATCGCGTCGCATACAGCGCACGCCCTTATGCAGTAGCTTGTCTACACGACACGACGCGCAGTCGACATCTGCTCTTCTCATCCACAAAAGAAAAGAAACAAGACACACCTTCCATCCAGCCTGCCTGCTTGCTTGCACAACAACAGAAGGCCTTCACGATGTCCGGCGAACCCAAACGCCGCATCTCCGCCCTCAGCGGCAGCGGAGGCGCAGCAGGACGAAACAACTCCCTCTCAGCCCAAAATGCAGACGCCGACCTCGCGCGCATGGGCTACAAGTCCGAACTCCCGCGATCTCTCAGCATGCTGTCTATCCTCGGTTTATCTTTCGCGATCATGGCCGTACCATTTGGTCTTTCGACGACATTGTACATCACTTTGACCGATGGGCAGTCTGTTACGATTATCTGGGGCTGGGTACTGGTTAGTTTGATTTCGCTGTCCATCGCGGCAAGTCTGGCGGAGATTTGTGCCGTGTATCCGACCGCAGGTGGAGTGTATTATTGTGAGTATTCGATTGCTATCTTCTCCGATATTGCTCCTCTCTTTTGCGGCGCAAGAGACTTTCATTCAGTAGAGTATGAATGGGAGAACCTCGGACCGCAACACTAACTCCATCCCCCAGGGAGCGCCATGATGTCCACGAAAAAATACGCCCCCATCGCCTCCTGGATCACAGGCTGGCTCAACCTCGTCGGAAACTGGACCGTAACCCTCTCGATCAACTTCTCCGGCGCCCAACTCATCCTCAGCGCCATAAGTCTCTACCACGAAGACTTTGTCGCAAACGCCTGGCAAACCATCCTCATGTTCTGGGCTTGGATGCTCATCTGTTTCCTCGTCAACGCCTTTGGCTCAAAATACTTGGACCTCATCAATAAAATTTGCATATACTGGACCGCGGCGAGTGTGGTGGTGATTATGATTGTGTTGTTGACGACGACGGATAATTATCGTTCGGGAGAGTTTGTTTTTACGCATTATGATGCGAGTGCGAGTGGGTGGCCGGATGGGTGGGCGTTTTTTGTTGGGTTGTTGCAGGCGGCTTATACTTTGACCGGGTATGGTTTGGTGGCGAGTATGTGTGAAGAGGTGCAGAATCCGGCGAGAGAGGTGCCGAAGGCTATGGTGTTGTCGGTTGCGGCGGCTGGTGTCACGGGTGTCATTTATTTGATTCCGATTTTGTTCGTTTTGCCGGATGTGCAGATGTTGTTGGATGTGGCGAGTGGACAGCCGATTGGAACGCTTTTCAAGACTGTTACGGGTTCGACAGGTGGAGGATTCGGCCTTTTGTTTCTGATTCTGGGAATTCTGTTCTTTGCTGGAGTCGGTGCTCTGACAGCTGCGAGTCGTTGCACCTATGCTTTTGCTCGCGATGGAGCGATTCCGGGCTATCGATGGCTGGGAAGCATCAACTCGAAACTCGAAATTCCACTGTGGGGACTGGTCTTGTCTACTGTGGTCGACTGCCTTCTTGGTCTGATTTACTTCGGTTCGACGGCAGCTTTCAACAGCTTTACTGGAGTTGCAACGATTTGCCTTTCCTGCGGTTATGGTCTGCCCATTCTGGTCAGCGTCCTCCGTGGTCGCAAGATGGTAAAGCACTCGACCTTCTCATTGGGAAGATACGGATTAGCGATTAACATCCTCTGCCTTTGCTGGATTGGACTGGCTATCGTGCTGTTCTGCATGCCAGTCAGCTTGCCCGTGAGTCCAAACTAATCAACATAATACTAGTGGACGATCAGCTAACCCTAGCCAGGTCACCGCCTCATCGATGAACTACGCATCAGTCGTCTTTGTCGCCTTCGCCACTATCAGCTTAGTTTGGTACCTCATTCACGGCAGAAAGCACTTCACAGGACCGCCAGTTGTAGCAGACGACGAGCCCACATTAGAAGGTAAACCGCATCCAGTAGACGGCGATGGAGAGCTCGGAGTTGAAGTTGAGAAACAGACATCATATAAACTCTGAGCACAGTAGAGAAGTACATAGGTACAGAACAGAACGCTCAAAGTTCGTCATTCCATGCCGCTCAAGATGCTTATTCATGCATGCTCGTCGTCCCAAAGTCCTGCCAAACGCTCCCTCTCGGCCGTACCAAAATCATCATACTGCTCATGCGATTCAACGCTCGCTTTTGTCGCCTCGTTTCTGGCAAATTTCTTCCTCACCAACTCGTAGCCAAGAACGCCTGCCTCCCAAGAAAGATCACAACCCTTACACTCAAGCCGAGTGAAGTCGCTCGACATCTCCGTCGATCTGCTGCAGCGGAAGCAAGCGAATGAACAAGCTTCGCAGACAGGCTGTTTCGCTTGGTCCGTCTCCACTCGAGCGGGACCAGAGCATTTGCTGCATTTCGTCGTCAACCTCATTCCATTCAACTTGCACGTGAGGCAAAGCTCGCGCTTCGCTCCATTCGGTCGTTTTTGCAACGGAAAGCATCTGAAACAACTCTCAGAAGCTTCGTCTTCGGCCCTCAGTTTTGAAGCTGCGACTGCCTCGTTACCCAGGGACCTCAAAGCCCCGGGTATGCGGAGTTCAGACCGTCCATTGTCTTCCAATTCCTCCGATGTAGGCAAGTAGGCGCAATCGTGTTTACATGCAACGGATTCATCGCCGAAGCAGATTTGTGCCAGTATCTCAAGATTACGCCGTTCGCCTCTGGACTTCGCAAGTTCTCGCTGAAAAGCCTCTGCCTTCGGGCGAGACGATTCAGCGAACAGTGAGCGGTCGCACAGGTCGTCGGTGGCAGCTTGTGCGTCACGAACGCGCATTTGCGCCTTTTCGAGAGCTACTTTGTGCTGATCAACATCGTCTTGTCGAGCATTTCGTGCAGCAAGCTTGCCTTGTGCAATCCAAGCCTCTTGGAGGTTTCGTTCGGCCCTTGCAAGATCGATATTTTTCGGTGCCTGGAAAGGCCCATCGTACCTTTCGCCCTGCACCGCTTGGCTTATGGGCATCGCGCCACATGGTCGTGTTACAATCTTCCCCATGTTCAAGAGCGTCTCGGCTGCTTCCAATGGCGAGTCTTCAGCTGCCGGCTCCGGCGCTGTATGGAGCTTGAATTGTTCAGGTTTTGGCAGTACCGCGCCTCCAGTCGTGAACAAATTGATCCGGCCATTCTCGGTGCCAATTAGCAATTCGCGATGGTCCGGACTGAATACCCCAGACATGACCGCGGACCTGTGCTGGCGAGGCGTGTCCAGGTCTTGCACGTGAGCATTGTCTGCAGAACGATAGGGGTTCCATACTTTCACTATACCATCTGAAGAGCCAGAGTACAGACGAGAGCTGGTTGCACCCCACGAGAGAAATCGCACTCCAGTATCTGTCAATTCTCTGTCGTAGCCGTGAGGCAGAATGTTGAGCGACTCTCCATGGGATAACACATGAAGAGGCGCCTGGCTTCGTCCAGCCCAACGCTGATCCCACACGTAGACCTTGCCATCTGTAGCGCCTGCCGCAATGAGATTGTCATTGTAAGGGCATATTAAGACATCGTTGATGTCGAGAGCCGGACACTGCCATGTGATGACTGCCGATAGTGGTTGCGTAGGGGCGAAACAGCTTACCGCACTTCGGTCGCCGCGCCCACCAAGTTTGATACCAGTGCTGTTCGATGCCACTGCGAAGACTATAGATGCAGAACTTGGCCTTGGGTTCCAACAGACATCGAACACGTTTCGAGTCTCGCCCCTAAGCTCGATCTGAGTTTGATGTTGAACATCCCACAACGCTGTCTCTCCCGCAAGTAGTTTGTCCTCATCGCCGCTGAATCCAGCAAGCAGGTAGTTACGGTGGACATGAGCTATGCCCCATTTCAGAGTTGATGGGTAGATCGAAGCCGTAGTGTGCAAATCCTGGCGCCGTGGTGACCCTGTCCAAACGCAGTTGATGGATGCCCCCTGTGCGTCAAAAACTGTGATATTATCAGATACAGAGTGGGTTCCTGTTGCGATGCAGCCCTCCTCGTGCACGGCAAGGAGGTCGACCGAAGCTTTGTGTTGGAACGACGCGTCAACTTTCGTGCTTCGGACGTCCGAGTAGACAGTGTACTTCCGAAGCATTCTGTCTGTGCCAGTGGTGAAAAGCATGCCCTCATGTTCCGGAACAGGCGAGAAAGCAGTCGCCGTGACAGTCTGAAACAGACGAGGATCTTGCGTTTGCCGCATTGCGCTCAGAGCATTTGGATTGTCTGCTTCAGTAACCTTAGGTCGCTCGACGTGATGCTCGACAAGCTCTTGCAACTCTCCGTGCTCGTGGTTGCCAACGAGTAGATTGCGACTCATGTTGTACTGCATAGACCGGTTGTCTGTTATTGCGATTGAACCCGCAGCGAAGAACGCGCCAGTGGAGGACCACGAGAGGCCTACCACGTCCCCAGATGTTCCATGATAGTACTTCTGCAGGTTGTAGTCTCTGTGAACGTGGTTCTTGAGCTCTTCAGGAATCGAGAAGCGCGAGGTCATCCATGCTCGTGAACCTGTGCCGGTTGCCCGCTGGTGCAGAATCCGGTTCACGGACCGCGGAAATACAGAGTCCTGCAACGCGAGTGGGCCATGGCTGGCCGTGGAGCTTCTGTCGTCAGCAGCGTCAACGTCCTTGGTATCTTCAGCGTCGCCGCTGTTCCTCATAATGGCTCTGGCATCTGTCCACGACACAAAGCCGTCAACAGCAGCTGGAGCACTTTTTCTGATGCGTTTGGCCCGGGGCGCGAGCAGCTCTGCGGAGTCGTGTCGCGGAAGGTCTGGAGCAGGACGGCTTGTACCTACGTTTCGAATCTTTGTGTACCAGTACACTTGCAAAGAGCCTGCTGTCCTTCCGTCGAAGTAAGGCACCATAGCTTTCCAGTCGAGGCCGACTTCTTCTTTGAGCTGCTTAAGCAGAGCGACTTCTTCTGCCGTGTATTGACTTCCAAAGTTGCTAGCTTTTGCCGCCGAGCCTGATGCATTGGTGCTGATGGGCTGAAGCCGTGGGCTTGATGCATTGATGCTTGTAGGCTGAGCTCGTGGGGGCATTGCAGTAGAACCTCGTGAAGGTACAATCACGTTTGATGTATTAATCTCCATGTTCTTGACCTTGGTGGAGTAGTGGACTTGCAAGCTTGGTAATGAGCGTTGCGGGAAGTAAGGGTGTATCTCGGACCAGTTCATGTTTAAATCCCCCTTCAACTTCTTGAGCAAAGCATTGTCTTGCGTCGTAAATGGCTGCCATGATCTCTTAGATCCAGAGCTCGCGGGCGTCTGCGTGGCAAGATCTGGCAAGGAATACGGCTGCCCGCTGCCGGCTATGGTTTGCTGTGGCTGTGCAGCTTCGAGAGACGAGGAAAGCTGCTGTACGCTTGCAGATGGGGCAGGGCTCGCTTGTTTCCGAGGACGACCAGGTTGACCAAGCTGAGTAGGAAACCGCTTGCTCTTAAGTTTAGTATAGTAGCGGACATTTAGGGTGCCTCTGCTTCGTCCCGGAAAGTGATGCTCAATCTCGGCCCAGCTCAGACCTTCCACCTCCTTAAGTCTTTTGAGTAGCATCTCCTCCTCTATAGTCCACGGCCTTCCCGCCTGACTACTACTAGCCGAATCTGTAACCGCTGGAGGAGAAGACGAGGGCTGGGGTTGCCGTGGGGCTCGTTTTGTAGAAATCGCAGAATTGCACAGGGCAAAGTCAGGTTCAGAACTGGTAGTCAGGCGTTCCATCTTAGGGTCCGTGGCATCCAAGGTCTGTGTACGTCGTTGCAAGGCATCGATCCTATAGTCCTCCGTTCTGCGCCGCTTGACAGAATCTTTTGTAGGTCCATCAGAGGAACGTTTTGCGAGGCGATCCATGCTATTTTCGAGGACATTGCCTTCAAGAGTGGCCTCTGGTGGTATGTTCGCCTCAACAGGTAGTTTCGCTAGCACAAGGCCGCTTTCCAGCCGCGAGTTTGAAGGAATTGAAGTTCGTGCAGCGTAGTCACTTGTTGTGCCCGCTTTCGAGGCAGACAGGCGTCTCTGCTGCTGGTACAAGTCTGCCTTCTGAACCCTTTCCTGTCTCTTTGCTTCAAGCTGCATTTTTGACTGCTCCAAATCTCGCCGAATGCGTGCAAAATCTTCTTGCAACTTTCGGCCTGGCGAGCCCAGTGCTTTCCATGCATCGTTCGAAAGGACTGGTTGTGTGAATGACTGTGTCTTGTCCCTTCCGTTTGCATCTTCTTCTCTTGCTGGATTCGAAGACTGTTTGTAGAGCGAGAAGGACTTGAAGCCGTTTGGCGACACATGTTCGCGCATCTGAACCGACGTTGCTCTACTAGGCGGTGATGCAAGCCTATCTGGCGCATTTGTCCCATCTCCGACCTCATCTCGCCGCTCGTCCGCATCGCTGCTGGTGACAGAGTCCGAGTGAAAGTGCTGGCTGTTGTGCGATTTGGCTCTCTTCGGGCGATTCTTGAACGATTGGAGTAGTTTGCTGGGCGACTCGTCTTCTGAGGAGAGCAGGTCAATCACAATCGGAGCCATGATATGTCGCTTGTAGGCTGTGCTCCATTGTGTCGCTTGCACAGGAAGATGGCGTGTGTTCAAAAACTAAGAGTTAGCGAGCCAAGTGCGTATTCGAGTGAGACATTGAAGGAGCGTTGTTGATTGCAAGTGAAGTTCGAAGGTGCAGGCTGTTGGAAGACGCGTTTGCGCGTGGTTCTCGTGGCACAGAGCCCCACCACGGCAGCGTCACACATATTGCGGCTCACTTATCAAGAAATGCACCTGAAGAAGACATCACTGAAACCTCTCTGCTTTGCGTTGACTCGTATCGCATTCCAACGCTATCACATCAGATTACACTCATACAGACGTGCCACCTAGCGCCAATGCCTGTAGAACCAACCCAAAGAAGCGTCAATCCGTTGTTGTACATTGCGTCATTCCCGTGCTCCTGTGCCTGTACCCTATGCAGATGCTTGAACGCATGTCATGTTGTGCCGGCCCACACGAAAGTAGTTCGAGGCCTCAAACAAATGCAGGCTCACGAAACATCGGAGATGTAGCCGGAGCTTCCATCCAAGACTCTCCCTAAGAGCTTGGAGCCGCAGCTGGAGCACCTCCTCGTGGGCCGCGACCGCGACCTCTGAATTCTCCGCCTTCGCCACGGCCACGGTAACCACCACGGCCTCGGCCTCTATTCTCACCGTCGCCACGTCCACGATAGCCGCCACGGTGACCACCACGACCACGGAATTCGCCATCTCCGCGCGCACGACCATTGCCGCGACCTCCACGGCGACCGGCCACGGGACTGAAACCATCATCCGCCGGTGCGGCGGCGTCAGTAGCGGGAGCATCACCCCAGCCGTTGGCGCTGACCACTGGTTCGGCGCCCCAGCTGCCGTTGCTTTCTCCCGGTGCCTTGGTGTCCCAATTCTCGCCAGCTTTGTTGCCCGTTGCAGCCTCTTGCGACTCCTCCGCCCAGCTGCTGCCTTGCTGTGCTCGAGTGGATGCCGCTGCTGGCACGTCCACCTCATCGCTTGGGCGAGGTATGATCTCGTAGCTCTCCTCCAGCCCACTCTTCTCGGCACCAGCTGAAGTTCCAGCGGCATCGGTGTTCCAACGCTCGCCAGCAACGTTGCCGCTATCTCCTGCTGTGCCCTGGACAGAGGTAGGCTCGGGCTGAACTTCGGCGGCGGTGTTGGGAGCCTCGAGCTCGGTCAGGCCAGCGTTAGCGATCGTAGGGTCGGAGCCAGACTCGCCGGCAGTCTCTCGTGCGACACCTTCGGCCCACTCCTCTGTCGCTTGGAACGGAGTGTGCTTGACAGCGGTTTGCTTCACTTGAGCGTCTGTGATGAAGATTAGCATCAAATGAAAGGAAGCCAGGCATTGAAATGAGTAGACGAGGGACTTACACGTGGTTTCGGTAAGGGTGCCATCGATACTGGGCACCTGTTCCTCCGCACCTTCGATGATGTTTACCGCAGCATCGACAGCCGAGTCGTCACCACCATAGACCAATAGCAGAGCGCCCTCGAAGGCTCTGTTCTCCTCGGTATCTTCCTCGACCTCAGCTGCTCGCTTGGCAGCTGCAGCACGAAGAAATCGAGAGAAGACGAGGAGGTTCTTGCGCAGATCGTTCTGAGACGCGTTCTCACGCTCCACTGCGAGCTCCTCCCGCAACTTCTTGGCCTCTTGCTTGTGCTTAGTCTCTAACTCTTCGCGCAACTTGTTGAACTTGTCCTGGTATCTCGCGTCCACCGCACGGTAAGCCTCTGCTTGCTCTTCCAGCTGTGCGAGGTGTGCCTGAAGCTCTGGCTTCTTCTGTGCCTGCGCCTTCTGGTCTTGGTTGATCTTACGCTGCGCTAGGAGTTCATCAAGAGACACACCAGGATGTGCCTCCAGGATCGCGTCGAGCTTCTGCATGCCTTGAAGCTTCTTGTTGGTGTTGCGGATCTGCTTGTTCAGGTCTTTGAGATGCTCATCTTGCTCAGTCATGCTGTGAGCGGCCACCGAGTTCTCCTGGGAAGACGGCTTTGGAACTGCCGTGGCAGCTGAGGGAGTGGTGTTGCTGGCAGCGGCGGCTTCCGCCTTTGCCTTCTTCTTGCGTGCAGACTTGGATTCGCCTGACGAGCCGTTCGACAGGCCAATCGCTTCTTTGGCAGACTGCGCCGCGTCCTTTATCGAGTCGGCGACAGTCATTGCGAAATGTGTTTTTGGTAATACGGTTGTGTTGGGTCTGAGTTGAGTGCGTTCGTCGGGCGTTGGTTTGCTTAAAGTGTGAAAAAGCGAGTTGGTCGTGTGTCTGTGTGCGAACGAAGCTGGAGCTTCACAACCATGGGGCGGATAAAGTTCGGCGAGCTTAAGTGATCGGCTAAGTTAGATCATGCTTGCATATCCTACCAGTTTCATCATCGCGTCTTCATGTACGCTTGCAATGTCTTGAGCTGCGTGCACTGATACAAATCATGCCGTCACAACGCCACGGCGACGCTTCGGACTACAACAACAATTATGGAGGGCTCAGATTTCCAGGCGCTCACGAAGCGAAGCGCAGACATGTCCTTGATGCCTCCTCCGCCGCCGCCAAAGCGACAAAAGCGACCATCGCAGGTCCTCGATGAGGACGTCTACTCAGATGCCCTGTCACACATCATCGCACGAGACTTCTTCCCTGGATTGCTAGAGACGGAAGCACAACAGGACTACCTTCAAGCGCTGGAGAGCAACAACAAAGACTGGATACGCGAATCAGGCAGGAAATTGACACAAGTGATGACTCCACTGCCTGAGGGACGAAGGAGGGTTGGAGCAGGGACAAGTTTCACTCCTCGAAGAAGCACGGTTTTAGGCGAGACGCCACGTACATACGTGGGCGGCACCCCAGGTCAGACGCCTGTCGACGGCAATCATTTCGCGCCCGAAGAGGAGAAGCCAGAAGTGGACCTCAATATGTCATTAGGCGCTTTCCAAGCGAAATACACCTCAGAAGACAACGAGAGCTTCAACGCGCTTCTCGACAAGCAGAATGATAAAAGGGCTTCGAAATATGGGTTCTTCCACCAGGGCAACAAGATACCGACAGCCCAACAAATCGCGTACCGCGACAAGCAGCAACAGCTGCTGGAGAATGGGCAGAGCTCGACTGCCCTGATCACAGCAAACTCTGCTGGTGAAGAGCGCATTGCACTGGCTTCGTCACGGCCTTCCCAGGATCTCGATGCTCGACCGGCTTCTGTTGACACTTTCACCAACAGACAAGGGCCGCGGAATTCTTTCATGTTCGGTCCGGATGGTGTGGGGGACCACGTCGTCACGAGAGCTCAGGATGCCGAGCTGAGATCTAATGCTCCCCCAAAAGCGATCAACTATGGTGGCACGCGTGTTTTGGGCGTTCTCGCAGAGGCTGAGAACAACGTGCGTCCGAGTCCGTCTATGAGTGCAATCGATGCTGCCATCGCTGGTCGGCCCAGAGCTACTGATTCTGAGACTGGCTACAACGGCGCAGATACGCCTCGTGTGAATGGGTATGCGTTTGTCGATGCAGAACCGACACCTAGCGAGCTGGGTATACCAGTAACGGATGAGGAGGCGGATGCCGCTGAACAAGAAGCTGCTGCACACTTGCTGCCCAAAGTTGATGAAGGCGGCCCTAACCCGTTTCATATTCAGGAACGCAGTAGACGAGAAGATGTTCACCATAGACTTGTGGAAAAGGCCGATGCTTCCAGAAGGAAAGGCGGAAGAATGGAACAACTCCGAAGCCTAGGCATTACACCTGGAAGAACTCCTACGCCTAGATTTGCGAGCGGTGCGAACATTCGCAAAGGTGGTATGACCCCGGCAGCCCAAGCCTTAGCTAACAGGATAGGGACACCTCGCCGCGATGCTGGATTTCCGTCGAGTGGCGCTGGTAAGTCCAGCTGGACTCCCACACCGCGAATGAAACCAAAGCAATGAGACACGAAGTTTGGATGACGCGTAAGCAGGACGCAAATGTAGGATTATGAGATCTGCTTTCTGCAGAACAAGTGCAATTACCCCGCTGTGCCACTTGCAGGGCTGAACCAAGGACACAAGGACACACGCTTCTCCCTGACCACCTTAGCTACCAGGCAAGTGCAGGTCCGCGAAATATCCTTGGTCAAAGCAACGTCTCAGTCAGAGTTGTTCGCGCGGCACAACAGGAAATGTCTTGACTTGTACACGGCGCCCACAGTTCAGGCGCGCGTCTCTATTGCCGGAAATATCAAGCAGCTAGCGAAGTGGTCATCGCGACTAACTTGACGATGTCACGACCATATTCTACGGACGACTCATCAGGCGCAAGCAAATCTCGCAAGACTATAAGGTCGAGTCAACCGAAGGGGCGCTTCGACGTTCATAGGTTGCCAATAACAACCGGAAGTGATTGGAATGCTGAGTGCTAGCTCTTTCTCTCTTTTCTCGAGTGAATGCTAGGCGCGCCCGGGCTGTGTTCAACAGTCAGGATCCTCGGCGGTGACCCGGCGAACGGTACTTTACGCACGAGCTATCGCGTGGATAGATCCGCAGAGTGGTCATCATGTCGTGCAGCTCTAGCTCCGCTGCAAGGTACCGATCAGATTTGCCAAACACCCTCTACTCTAGATGCGCGACATCGCACTGAGGCTCTGTGTATAGGCGCAGATGTGTTGCAAGCGAGACGGACGGTGAGGCTGTGCTGGTGAGATTTCGAGGCTCAGGACGATGGAGAAATCACAGCCTTGCGATACAGTTCGCGGGCTCGCCCGCGAACTAAATAGATTGATCTGCCTCCGCAGAACCCTCGAACCTGCACCACGGTGCATAGCACAGATAACATCAGCAATTCTATAATGACCTATTTCGCTTTCTGCACGTACAAACCAAGCAGGACGTTGTAGAGCTGCGCACCAAAACAGCACAGTCTCCATGAGATATGCAAGCGATATGCAAGCTGCGCAAAAACAACTCGCCCTCAAATAATGTGATTTTACTAGTAGGAGGTAGTAAATTGTGCAAGTTGGTTGTTCTGTCCTCCATGCTGTGGTGCTGTCTCGCCATGACCCGCGAGAGAAATGGTCTGATTGATAAGATAAGCGAGTCTTGGCGGGCTCTGCACCTTCCATCACAGCCCGTCTCCATTCCTGCTTGTCTTCGAGCTTCGCATCATCTTCGACAACTTACTGGTGCGCACCTCCATTTCCTCGCTGGCGGCTCGATCTTCCATGCCGTGTATTGCATTGGTGGTATTCCTCTGATCGGCGCGTGTTTGACGCGCCTGTCAGCTGTCTCACACCTTTTTCGGCCGACTCCGGTCGGCTCGAGCGCACCTCGATCCCTTGAACTGGGCGCACTCCAAGTGAAGCGGAGTGACGGCAGCACAGCACCAGTATCGCGAACTCCACCACGGGAGTTGCTGGCGCGCCAGCAATCTCTACCATCATGGCGACCGTCGCAGTCACCCCCGAACCGCACGAGCAGGTCAAACCTACGACAGAGCGCGCCGACCAACCTCCGGCGGCACTGACGCCACCGACCAGCGATGGAGAGATGAACGAGAATCAACAGAAAGAGATTGAAGACTCTGAGCTTTCGGATCTTGAGTTTGAGGACGAAGACGAGGAGATCTTTCCCGACCATTACTGGGATGAGGCAAATGGCGGCAAGATTCCTGTGTTCAAGCCGACCGTGGAGCAATTTCGCGACTTCCAGAAGTTCATTGACAAGATCGACAAGTATGGCATGAAATCGGGTATCGTGAAGGTGATACCGCCAAAAGAATGGTATGTTGAACATTGCGCGCGTACATGTGGGGCAACACGCGGGTACTAACAGCCCTGCAGGCGCGATTCCCTGCCCGAGTTAAAAGAGAAGGTCAAGAGCATCCGTATTAAGAATCCCATCACACAAGAGTTCAACGGCACATTCGGCACATACACACAGCAGAATGTGGAGAAACAGCGTTCCTACAACCTGCCGGAATGGAAGGCTCTGACCGAAGAGTCGCAGCATCAGCCACCTGCGAAGCGAGGAGAACGACGAAAGAATCAGAAGGAAGTCGTGCGAGGGAATGGCAGCACGCGCAGCCGTGCTGTGAAGATAGAAGAAGATGACGAAGGCTCTGCGAAGTCTAGGAGGAAGTCGGGTCGAGCTCGACGCGGTGCAACCGCAGACGTGTCCGACGAAGAGTCAGCACCCGCCACGCCCGTTGCTGAACCTCCAGCAAAGAAAGCTCGCGGTCGACAGCCCAGACCCAAAGGCGGCAATCAGAACAAGTCTGTCACTTCTCGACGACTGAACAATACTGCTCAGACCGAGACACATATTGATGAGAAGGCATTCAAGAACTTTGACCACCGTCTGGAAGATGTGGACGAGTTTACTCCTGAACGATGCGCCGAGCTCGAGACGCTGTACTGGAAGACCATGAGCTTCAACCAGCCCATGTATGCTGCTGATATGCCTGGCTCACTGTTCGACGACACAGTCACTAGCTGGAATGTCGCGCATCTGCCAAATGTTCTGGATGTTCTGGGAACCAAAGTACCAGGTGTGAACACTGCATACCTGTATATGGGTATGTGGAAGGCTACATTTGCATGGCATCTTGAAGATGTGGACCTTTACAGCATCAACTACATTCACTTTGGTGCGCCCAAGCAATGGTACAGCATATCCCAGGAAGACGCCCGAAAATTCGAGCGTGCAATGCGTCAAGCTTGGCCGGTGGACTCGAAGAATTGTGATCAGTTCCTTCGCCACAAGACGTACCTCATCTCTCCTGATGTGCTCCAGAAGCAGTACGGCGTCAAGGTGAACAAGCTGGTACACTATGAAGGTGAATTCGTTATCACTTACCCATATGGATACCACTCTGGCTACAACATCGGGTACAACTGTGCCGAATCTGTCAACTTCGCTACCGAAAACTGGCTGGAGTTCGGTCGGATCGCCAAGAAGTGCAACTGTGAACCAGACAATGTGTGGGTCGATGTTGGCGAGATCGAGCGCAAGCTGCGTGGTGAGCCAACTCCTGAGTACTACGAAGAGACGGATAGCGAGGGCGAACTGGAAGAAGAGGACAGCAAGCTACCCACGCCACCGGCTAGCGTTAAAGGCGCCGCTAAATCACGAAAGCGCAAGCGTGACACGAAGAAGGAGGAGCCCAAGAAGAAAAAGAAGATCAAGATTCGCATTAGAATCCCAGGCAAGGAGCCTTGCTGCATGTGTCCTAATGAGAATCCATGGGAGACGCTTCTGCCGACAGACA
Source organism: Cercospora berteroae (assembly GCA_002933655.1). Classification (NCBI taxonomy): domain Eukaryota; kingdom Fungi; phylum Ascomycota; class Dothideomycetes; order Mycosphaerellales; family Mycosphaerellaceae; genus Cercospora; species Cercospora berteroae. Next base: position 73,595 of record PNEN01001798.1, read on the forward strand.
ACGGCAAGAAGGCACACAAATCATGCGCGCTTTACACTCCGGAGACCTATATGGACGAGGAGAATGGCACGGAGCTGGTGCGCGGCGTTGCTAACATCGACAAGGCCCGTCTCGAGCTCAAGTGCAATTTCTGCCGATCAAAGAAGGGCGCGTGCTTCCAATGCTCGGCCAAGAAGTGCACTCGCGCATTTCATGCTAGTTGCGCGGTTGCTGCAGGCGTACTTGTGGACGCTGGGCTGGTGCCGACCTTTGATGCTGAAGGCAATGAATACTACGAACAAGGCTTTGACTTTCGCTGCCGATACCACCGACCCAAGATGCCGAAGGTTCTGGACATGGATGCACTGGAGAGTACCAAGCGTGTATACACCGAAGCGAAGAATCTCAAGCCGCAGGATACGATGCAAGCGCAGTACCACGGTGGAGAAGTATTTGGTGGTCTCGTCGTTGAGAATCGTCCAGCTGAGCAGACTCTTGTCGTGGACGTGCTGCCTGATGGCGATCGGGTCGAAGTAGAATACAAGTGGCTCTGCGTCCTGAATCCTGATGATTCGGTGCGGCCGAAGCCATCGGCAGCGGCCAAGCCTGTTCCGAAGGACATGAACAAGAACAGTCTGGCATTGTCCAATCGCCAAGATGGTGTTCCGGCTCAAGACGACGCCTTCCACACGGACCAACAGTACAAGTGGCACGACTTCTACAACTACCACACTCCGCCTCCTGGATTCCAGACCGTGCTATGGAAAGCTCCGAGCAAGTACAAGATTGACGTCAACGGGCCTGATACTCTGTACTACTACATTCCTGAGATCTCCACGGACGCCAAGGTCTTCTTCGCAGACAAGCCAGGAAGCAAGCAGGTGGCACCCAGAGGCAATTTCATGGACCGCGTGCAGCCCAAACAGACGACGTATCAGTACCCGGCTCCCAGGCAAGCCATTGCTCCTGCGCACGCCTCGGCACCAATTTGGCGTACGCATCAACCAGCTATCAGTGCCGCCGCCATCCCTGCGCGCAGCGCCAGTATCCACGAGAAGCCATACGTGTACAAGCCTAAGGAGCCCGCAAAGCCGAACAATGTTCACTGCACCGTCGACTATCAAGCTCTGGCGAACCAGCGCAATTTCACTGCGGATCCTCTCCGGCGCCACTCTTCGGTCTACAGCCAACAATCGCCGCCTCTTCAGCCCGCTCCTACCCACCAACAGCCGCCGATGCAATACACGCCACAGTACAACTATCAAGGCGGAGAAGTCACGCGTACTCCTTCAGGCAGTGTTCGACCTTTTCCCCCTGATCAGTATTACTCTTCTAAAACGCTGCCGGCAGCATATCAAGGCGAGTATTCGAGATTTCGGCGCGAGTCGCAAGGCGCGCAGACGTTGCAACGTCCTAACTTCGAGCCAGCCGGGTACACGCCCAACTATCAGTCGGTCAAGCAGCAGAAATCGATGCTCAAGCAAGGCCAGTCAGGCGTACCCGGCATCGGCTCGCCGTTTCCGTCGAACCCATACACATCAGCAGCTGAGTCACGCCCTTCATCTTCGGCGATCAGTGCTCACTCGCCCTCGAATGGCGCACCGACACCCGCGCCTCCGAGTGCGCCGATGGCCAAGCCTGAAGGATCACAGTCAGATGCAGCATACTTGCAAGACCTGCAGAGGTATCCGTATCTGCTCAACAGCTTCTGTCGCAAGCCCAAGGTATACGAGTCTCCTTACGCAATTGGTGGTGGCTACACACCCAAGTACCAGCCACTCGAGCTGCAGAAGCAGACTGATGGCTATGACAGCAGGACGGTCGCTCGTCATACACCTAGTAACTCGATCTCGGCACAGTCGCAACAGCAAAGTCAACAGTGGACACCGCCATCACAAGTTTGGGATCGTGCAGGACTTGCAAATCAGGTCCAGACTCCACCACCCGCCGAGCAGAACCAGCAGCATTATCAACAGGCTCAGCTCTCGCAGAGGTACGTGCCTGTGTCGCACAGCACGCCGCAAGAATTCCAGCGTCAGATTCAGGGAAGCATGGCGAGCACTGCCAGCCGCGATGGCGCACAGGCTCGTTTGATGAGAGACCAAGGTTATGCGCCTTTCAACAGTCCCTACGCGTCGGCGCCAATTTATCAGCAGCGTAGCACTTCTGGACAAGATCCAGCCAAATCGTATAACAGCCCAAAGGCGCCTACACCCAGCCCGTTGTCGGATGCTCAGGGATACGGACGGAGCCATACACCGACCCATGGCGCGCCCGTACATGGTCCAAGTGCCTGGAATACCTTGCCGCCATCAAATCCATTACACCCGAATGTGCGGCAGCAACAGAACGAGCGACCGCCTGGTGCGAGCCATGGATATAATAATCCTACTCTCCCGCAGATGGGAGGTGGAAACGAGACTTGGCGATACAATTGAAAGGAGACGGCATCATGAGAAAACAATGTGCACATATCAAAAGCGACAGCTCAAAGAGACCTGAGACGAAGCCATGTACGACTTACCGACCGATCATGAGGAGAACAGGAGGGGCGGCATTTTGGGGTTTCTTTACATTTCCAATTCATTCTCTCGCTGCTCGGTATACATTTTACCTTGCTAGTTAGCTTTTGGGGGGGGCAAGACCACTTTTCGCTCATGGTCTGGGGAGATCCTCCTCGAGGCCCGAGATGTGAGCCTCGAATTTGGTAGCGGGCTTTGCTGCTGAAGTTTAATGATAGTCACTACTCACCAGTATTACCACAATGAAAACGGCGATGTTGGAGACACCGTTCTCTCTTTGATGATTTCTCCGCTTCCAATATTTTGGTCAATGGTTCAGATTGGAGCAAGAAAAGCTCTAGAAGGTCGATCATACTTGTGAGAATGACGCACTCCATTGCGGATTGGAAAATTGACTAGACACGCAGATAGCAAGTCTGCCTGGGCTTTCATACGTGCGCCATTGACATACATATACATGTCCTGTCTACAACGCAATTGGTTTGCCCTCACCCTGCGGTCCATCTTCAGTTTTCCCACTGGGGCCCTCCTCCTGCTGCCGACCCCGATACTCATCGGTCTCATACCTCTTCCCTCTGAAACCCCAAATTCCCCAATTGCCACAACTCACATCCCCAGGGTCCAAGTCATTCAAATCCCATCTTAGACTTCGGAAGCGATTCTCTCCTGGCTGTAACAAGATATCCATCTCGCCTTTTGCTTGCTCCGTCACCCAGGAAATATCCCTTTGCATGTCGTATTCGGTGTAACCGGTACAGATGATGGGTACTTTGGTTTCAAGAAGCTGAGGTAGAGTCTCCGACCATTCGTGCGAGGAAGCGGGATGTCCGAAACCTGGATGGAAACAGACAAAGCAGTCAAAGTATGGATCGTAAGGCGTGAAGTGTTGAGCTTCGTGGAGGGTATGGAAGTATTCGACGTATGTTGAGATTTTCACCTGTCCGCCCAGACGATCTTCGACGATGGCGCCGAAGGGGTTTTGGGAGGTGCGTGGTGGAAGCGGAAATTCGTCGTCGCGGTTGGACATGCTTTCGGGTCCGATGAAGATTAAGTGGAACGTTGCGCGGGGGAAGAGGTAGGAGAGTTGGAGCCAGACTTGGCGGGGAAGAGAGGATTCCGCGCGGGCGCCGAGGATGAAGAGGCGGACTGGGGGTGCTTGGGTTCGGAGACCTTTGATGTCGACGCCGCCTCCGGATCGAGGTGGATGGAGTGTATATCGGAGGGCTGGGAGTGATGTGTTAGCGATGGGGAAGTGAGTGGATCATGGAACAGATGCTTACCAGATAACGATCTCAGTCCCTCGGGTGTCAGCTTTTGTGACAGGCTGTATGGACTGAGCTCGTGCAGCACACTCCCAATTGTGATGGGATATGTCAACAATCGTGTGACTTGTCGTAGCGGTCTCTCCTCGTTAATTGCTTCGAACTCTCGACTGTACAACAGAGTATCCCAATTCTGTAGGTTGACCTGTGCCTCCTCTAATTGTGGGCCCGGATACTCGAATTCGGGGAAGAAACGCCCGCTGTTTAAATCGTGATCATCCTCGTTGATCTCTCGTAGTAGGTCACAGATTTCCAGATGGCTCTCGTAGTCGCTAGCGAAATGCTGCTCGCTGCACGATACCGGGATGCCGCAGTCTGGGCACTCGTACCGTATATGTGCAGGGGGCATCGCGCCCGTCTTTCTTGCCTCTAGATCATGGGGAGATGTAGGCGCTCTCGTTGCTTGATGTTCGGGATGCGGACAGTAGGCATTCTGCTTTATGAAAGCCGCTCGTTTCCGTATCGCGGGCGATGGAGAATTGGTGAAGGAGTGGAAGAGATTGTTGGGTTGCAGCAACACTTTTCGTTCTGCATCTTGGGGTGTATATGGCTCTTGGGATCGTGCTGTCGCCGGCGCAGCTCGCTGTTTCGTCGACGATTGGATCTTTCGTGGTTGTGAGGGCTGTTTCGCTGCCGCCGCGGTAAAGGCCCGTCTGGAGGTGGATGGGAGTGATCGCGCGGGAGTGTTTCTGATGGCCAGGCGCAGACATCTGCTGCACATGGATTTGGAGGCCATTGTCGTGCTGTCGGCCGCGATTGCGATGTTGCTGCAGTCAATGACCTCTGCTGGCGATGATGCTGTCGGGAGTGCTGCCTCGCCTCAACTTGCCGTTTGGGGCGCGAGCTTCGCGACTTTCTCTCTCGAATCGATAACACCGCAACTCTTCCCACCTCTCACTGGTCGCAACACCGACAACCACCGGCCACCATGGCCAACGTCCAGCAGACTCAGGCGTTCTATGCGCTCACACTGGAAGCGCCCTCAGCGCCGACTGCCGCTGTGCTCTGCAATGTCATTCCGGGACTCAAAACTGGCGACCAGCAAATCTTCGAGGCGCGAGGCCAGCGCGTTTTACTGCACCGCATCACCGAGAGCGCCGACCGCACAGAACGCAAAATCACGACAGTGTGCGATCAGGATGCCTTTGGAATCATTCGCGGCGTCGCCGCATTCCGAATCCCTGCAACTGCCACAGGTAAGCATCTTCAGATCCACAGACTAGAGTTCGCATAGTGATGGCTGTCAGTCACAGCACCTGGATGAGACCTAGCGCTGCGCGATCTGGCAAATACCACCCTTTTGTGACGAGCGGAATGTTGACAGGAAGTAGACCAGCTTGTAATTTCCTCCGATTCTGGACGAGTAGCCATGCTGCAATACGACCACGAAAAGAACCGCTTTAAGCGCCTCCACTTGGAAACATACGGTAAGTCAGGTGTGCGGCGGACCATTCCAGGTCAATATTTGGCGAGTGATCCTCGAGGGCGATGTATCATGATGGCCAGTGTGGAGAAGAACAAAGTAGTCTACATGTTGAATCGACATGCCGACGGGAATATTTTGATATCGAGCCCGCACGAGGCCAATCAGTGGGGCAGCTTGTGCTTTGCTCTGTGCGCTTTGGATACAGGTTGGGAACCTCCCATTTTCGCGACTCTCGAAGTCGAGTACACCGAAGCAGAGAGCGATCCGACGGGAGAGGCGTATCAGAGGAGAGAAAAGCAGTTGGTGTACTACACGGTGGATATGGGTCTGAACCATGTCGTCAAGACGTGGAGCGAGCCAGTCGACTACACGGCAAACATGCTTTTCGGAGTACCTGGAGGACAAGACGGCCCATCAGGCGTGCTCGTGTGTTGTGAAGACAGAATCTACTACAAGCACGACAAGGCCGCCAATCTTTCGATTGCGATTCCACGAAGAGAAGGTGCGACCGAGGACAAGGAGCGCAAGCGACAAATTGTTGCGGGCTGCCTGCATCTGGCAAAGACGAGACACGAATTCTTCTTCTTCTTGCAGACCGAAGACGGCGACGTCTTCAAGCTCAACATCAACATGGCTACAGACGAACAAGGACGACAAACAGCAGACCCTGAAGAGATGGTGCTGAAGTACTACGACACGTTCCCGGTGGCTAAGCAAATGCTGCTTCACAAAAAGGGATTCCTGTACATTGCTGCCGAAGATGGAAACACCCAGCTATTCCACATTGATGACCTTGCGGACGATCCTGAGTTCGAGCCACACAACACCTTCACCTCCGACGGCGTCTCGACGGATCCCAGCGAGCCCATTGAGCCAACATACTTCAAGCCACGCGAGCTCACGATGACACATCTGGCAGTTGATGTGCCAGGCTTGCATCCATTGATGAAGACTAGAGTCGACAACCTAACTCACGAAGACGCTCCTCAGATCTATGGCATTCAGGGCAAGGGCAACCGAAGTCAGTTCAAGACCATCAGGCACGGTCTAGATGTCGAGATTCTCATTAACAATAGCATGGGAAATGTGCCTTACGACAACATCTGGACCTTCAAACACCGAGCGACGGACGAGCACCACCGATACCTATTGCTGAGCAGCAACTACGGCGATCTCACCATTGCGTGTTCGATAGGCGACTCCGTCGAGCAGATCGAGAACTCGAATTTCTTGGAAAATCGAGCTACGGTGCACGCAGAACAAATGGGAGATGCTGTACTCGTGCAAGTGCATGCTAGAGGTATCCGATCCATATACCAGGACGGCAAGCTGAACGAGTGGGACGTTCCACCACATCGCACATGTGTCGTGGCTTCAGCGAATCAGTACCAGCTCTTGGTGGGCCTGAGTTCAGCAGAGCTCTGTTTCTTCTTCATGGGCGAGGACGGCGTTCTCGTCCAACTGGATGAGATGCCCGAAATGAGCGGTAAAATCACAGCAATGTCGGTAGGGCAAACACCAAAGGGACGACAACAATCGAAATATGCAGTGGTAGGCTGCGACGACTGCACCATTCGTGTCCTCAGTATCGAGCTCGATACTCCACTCGAAGCACGAAGCGTGCAGGCTCTGTCTGCGGTCCCTACCTCTCTCGAAATCGTGGAGATGCTTGATCCTGCTTCCGGTACTACCATCAATGTCGTCCACATCGGTCTGCAGTCAGGCCTATATCTTCGAGCAGTCATCGACGAAACAACTGGAGAGCTGGGAGACGTCCGAACCAAATTCCTCGGCACGAAAGCCCCTCGCCTCTGTCCAGTGCAGGTCGAGGATGAGGATTGTGTCCTCGCTTGCTCAAGCAGACCATGGCTCGGCTACAACCACCCCCAATCACATCTCTACACTGTTACGCCTTTGATCGCAGAGCAAATGGAAGCCGCACGAGCCTTCATCAGTCCCGATCTGAGCGGACTTTGCGCTATCCAGGGATCTTCACTTCTCATCTTTCAGCTACCATCAGTAGAGGGCAGACTTTCACACAGCTCAATACCGCTGAACAACACTCCTCGTGGCATGACTCGGAATCCGTACTTCCCGATCTGGTATACTGTCCAGGCTGATGGCAACACGCTATCCAAAGCCACTCGCGACCAGCTCCGCGGCAAGATCATCGATGACGATGAAGAAGCCACAGCGCTTGAGCGACATCTTGGGCTGCCACGCGGTACTTCGCATTGGGCATCCTGCATCCAAGCCATCGACCCACTCAACCGACAAGCGGTTGTGTCCACAGTTGAGCTGGGCGAGAACGAGGCTGCTTTGTGCTGCACGTGTGTTGCTTTCGAGTCACGCAACTATGAGTTGTACTTGGCAGTCGGCACCGGACAGCACATGTCGCCAGGCATTGCACAGCAGGCTGCCGGTTACGTGCACATCTACAAGCTTGAGGAGGACGGCACAAAGATGACATTTGTGCACAAGACCAAGTTCGCGCAGCCAATCTACGCCCTGCTTCCTTTCGACGGGCGATTGGCATTGGGCGTGGGCAACGAGCTGTTCATCTACGACATGGGTATGAAGGCTCTGCTGCGAAAAGCGCGTGGTACAGCAACGCCCAACCAGATCGTCTCGCTGGAGGCGCACGGCAATCGCATTATCTGCGGTGATGTCAGCGAGAGCGTCACATACCTTGTCTACAAGCCCGGGTTCAATAGGCTGATCCCATTCGTTGACGATGTCATCCAGCGATGGACGACAGGCACAACAATGATCGACTACGAGACAGTCGCAGGAGGCGACAAGTTTGGCAATCTGTGGGTTGTGCGGTGTCCGGAACAACCCAGTCAAGAGGCCGACGAAGAAGGTGCCGGCGGTTTCATCATGAATGAGCGAAGCTACCTGAATGGTGCACCATACCGACTCGATCTGCGTGCACACTACTACTGCCAAGACATCCCCATGAGCTTGCAGCGTACCGCACTTGTGGCCGGAGGTCAAGAAGTGCTGTTCTGGTCCGGTCTGCAAGGAACGCTCGGCATGCTTGTGCCATTCGTCACTCGCGAGGATGTCGAATTCTTCACTTCCCTTGAGCAGCAATTGCGTGCGGAGGATCCTCCTCTTGCAGGACGAGATCATCTCATGTACCGGTCGTACTACGTTCCTGTCAAAGGCGTCATCGATGGAGATCTCTGCGAACGCTTCATGGCGCTCAGCTATGACAGCAAGCAAAAGGTCGCGGCGGAAGTGGATCGCAGTGTCAAGGAGATCGAGAAGAAGGTACAGGAGATGAGGACGAGAGTGGCGTTTTAAAGCGCCGCTGTCGCTACTCAGCATCGCTTCCAGATTGCCGGAATGAGCAGGAATGCGTCTTTTTAAAGCGTACTTCGTCAAAAGCCTGGCCGGTTGTAACATAGACGTAGCTCAAAAAGACAGAGAAGGGACGACCGAAATGATACCAGCTGAATGTACTCGGTTGAACAAGAAAGAAGCATTTGACACTTCGAATACCCCAGCAATTTCCTGTGCTATTCTTGTGTGCTCAGGTGCTCAACCTCTAAGAGTCACTGCCGGTGTCTGGTAGTGATTGCGGCTGAATAATACCCACACCACTTTCGTCTTCGTTCTCTCCGCTACATGCTTCCTGGATTTCTCCCTCCTCTTCCTTGGTCTCAACTTCTACTTACCGGGCAGTAGTCTTGTTCTTCGCAATTAGCGAGGGAATCTACTACTCTAATTCCAAAGTCCTCAAGTTCTAGAAAAAGTCGCAAAATCTACACGATCCTGTTGCTGCATGATTTTGTGGTACTGAGTGTTGGCTTTGCTGGCTGTTACCTTTTCTATCGCTGTCGATGTTCACTTGCGGATTCTGTCCCTCTGGTTCTGCATCATTGTGCGGAATTCCAGCTTCATTGACGGCTCCAATTGGTGTTTGCCGCAATTTCCTCGTTATTGTTAGCACGTCGTCTTCGTCTTCGTCCTCGCCATGCCCTGTTGCGTCTTGGTTTCTTGCATTTATCCTACCTCTCCTGCCTCTCTTCTTCTTTCGTTTCTTGTTGTCGTCTCTTCTCACGACTTTCAGTGTCAAGACCAGACTCTGCTTCTCCCCGTTCAACTCCTCGTCCCATACCATTCGTTTCCGAGTCCAAGCTCTCAGTTCACATACGCCATGGTCGTACATCGAAGTTCTTCGATAGTTATGCGAAGGATTGGCAGGGCATGGGTTGTAATGTATGTTTTCCCAAATCTTCTCGTGGCGAGCGACGGCTTGATTGAGCTGTTGGAGTTTGGTCAAATTCCTCGGGTGGGTGGATATGAATTTGGGCATTGCGTGGAACGATGCATGAGTTATTGAAAGTCGTATGAGATCGATAGGGAAGGGAGGTGGAGATTGCCGGACGGTGAGGAAAGGAAGGACAAGGGCGGCAAAGAGATGTTCATGCTGTTTGCCATGCTGAAGACGAAAATTGAATGTTCGAGATCTGGAAGGCTCAGACAGTCAGTGCAAGATGGGGCGGGATTGTTTGCTGGTGCCAGTATGCTCGAAAGCTCAGGAAGTTGTGGTCGATCAGTGGTTCGAAAAGGAGTGCAGTCACTTTCACGACATGGCGAGATGATTAGGAAAATGGTTTTAAGTAAAAGTCATTAAAGCTTGCTGTCTCCATCTATCATCATATCTGTGTCGATATCACCGTGCCTCGAACTCATGTCAAATGTCAGAGAAAAGTAGTGATGTTTGATCCAGTCTTGAAAATTTTAGCTCTTGGTATACAAGTGATGTCCCCGAGCTTGAAGTGAGAAGGGTTTGTTGTGGTGTGTTGTGTCGTTCTGGTGTACCGCGTCGTCGTGGTTTCGATCGCGCCATGCCAAATGTGAATGCTGGGAAGCAGGAAAACCTTCTGCCGTCCTAAATTCGAATAGTGATGCTGATGTTGTAAGTCAATCGGGTCATTGCCTGGAGGCATCGTCCTCGAATTGTGATGCTTGTGTCGTGAGGTCGATGGCTACCGAAGACTAGTCATCTCCGGTCAAGTCCTCATCGTCAGACTCGTCAGCGGCGGCCGCGTTTGGCTCGTTTGGTCCAGCTGGATGTTCTTGCCCTTCGGGCTGTGCTGCTTCGGCCTGACCATCGCCAACAGGTGGATCTTGATCTTGTTGTTGCTGATCGGCTTCGCGCTCCACTCCCTGTCCTGCCTCGAGTTGACCGCTGCCGACAGGTGGATCATGACTTTGTTGCTGCTGCTCAGCTGGACCCTCCGCTTGCTGTGCTGCTTCAGCTTGATGGTCAAGAGGCGGATCCTGGTTGACTGCCTGTTGCTGTTCTGCTCGTGCAAGGCTCTCGCGTCGGATCAACTCTGCATCATGTTCGGAAGCTCGCATTGCACGTTCTAATGCAGCATGATCCGTCATGCCCCCATTGTTGCGGTCCACGTCGCTCATCATTGAGCCTGCACGCCGAGAGCGGTCAGTGGGAGACTGAACGTGGCCGTTGGGCCTATTTTGGTTGTTAGGACTGCTTCGCGAGGCTGTTCCCTGAGGTTTCAGGCGAGCTCCATAGCCAGAAAGACCGTTGCTATGGTTGGAGTGGGGACTAATTGTAGACCGTGGGCCCCGAGAGGGCGATGCACTCTGTTGGCCGGACGTCCCAAGCGTCTGGTTAGGCGTCATGAACAGCTTACTTCCAGTGTTGCCCGACGGAGTGTTGGCGCGGCTCTGAGGAGCCTCCGGAGTAGAGAAGTCCATAAAGTTAGTCATATCATTGAAGTCGAACTCTACATCTGGAGTGGGCTGTCCAGACGATTGCCACGACCGCAATCCAATTCCGCTGTTTGAACGCTCGCCAGATGCGGAGCTGAATTCCTCTACTTCCCTCATGATGAACTCGCGGCCAGTGTTCGCGAAATCTTGAAATCTCGGCGGCAGTCCTCCAGATAGGAGGTGTTGGTTGTCATTCCCATCGTCGTGGCCTGCAGGGTTCTTCCCCTTCTTCGGCTTCGGTCTGGGCTTAGCACGCTTCTTTGCTGGCCCACTTGAATCATCTCCGCCGCCTCTGCGTCCATTGGAAAGGGAAGGTGGTGGCATATCAGCACTCACTCCGCGCGCGCGTTTCGTCCTCGCACGCGCAGGTGCCGTGTCGTCCCCAAAAGTGGAGTCTACGCCAGAGCTGTCAGAGTTGACCTCAATCTCGTCCGCCTCCGCGCCAACCACTTGTGCAATATCTTGAGCTTGCTGAACGCGTCTGTTCCTCCTGCCCTGTCTGTTCCTCAGCTGCCGCCGCTTGAAAGTCTTCGCTTCGTCGAACCAATTCTGCCACTTGCGATATTCGGGCTGATCCAGGTCTTCCTCCATTCGACGAACCTCCTCGGGGTCATTCTCGTCAAGGTACTTCCAAGCATCACCGATGAACTGCATTTGCTTCTTTTCTCTCGACTTCTTGTCGTCCGCATCGAAGTAGAGAGGGTTGAAGTGAGGAAGCCAGATAACCTCAGACAGCATGGGCTCACGGCGTTGCCCCTCCAGCACCTTGAATTTGAAGAGGTCTGGTATGATGGTTTCGTCGTCGTCCTGAGCAATTGCGCCTCCATCCTCAAAATGTGGCCTGGCCCATACTCTGAGCGAATCGGCTCTGCGTATGCCCACGCAGAGCTTGCCACGGTGGAACTCGATAAAGCCCATGATTGAATGTTGGAAGAGACCTGTTGGCGAGCTGTAGACCGCAAGGTTGCTACGCTGTTGACGGCGCCCGGAGTGTGGGAGCAAGTGTTGGTCGAGACCTGAGATGAATGATATCAATGGATGATGTAGCTGTCGTGGATGTGTTGGGTAAGAGTGGGAAGTTGGAAGACATCAACACAGAGGGAAATGGACTGGTTTTGTGCTCTGCGTCTGCGCAACAAGTGAAGCCACAAGCTTGTGCAACGTCGAATTTGCATGTGCTTCATCCTTACAAGCATGCAACTGAGGTCTTCACACAAGCTTGTTCTAGCTTGGGGGTCGCCAACAGTCCTACCGCAAGCTGAAGTGAGGTGGACTGGAGTGAATAAGATGTCCGAGCTGGCGGAGCTAGCTTTTAGGATATGAGCGCCGCCTGAATAGTGAGGAAGCGACGTGCTGGCCGACTGCATTGCGAGAAGTCCTTTCGACGACATGATCCTGGGTCCCCAACGTATGACACATTTTGTCGCTCACTCCAGCATGTCATGTTCGATTCTTGTAAAGTGTCCAGAACGCGGCGATCAGGGCGAGCTATTCGAGCACAATTCAGGAAAAGCCGTACAGATTTCCGAGTGCCCCTTATTAGATCCTCAAGATTCCAGCGTATTTCCAGAAAGCCCAAAATCCTCTTCAAATTTTCTCCTAATCTCTGTCGCATTCTGCCATTCCTTTTCCCAGCCATAGTCGGGCCATCCAGTAGGTAATGTCGAATACGCCGGCATTGTGAAAACTCCTTTGCACTGGCCAAACACATCACAAGGTACCCCGCAGATGCCATAGAGCTTACAATAGCATTCTTCAGGATCTGGACAGTGTACGGCTTCCTGCCCAAGGATGACTATGAAGGAGTCAGCATCGTTGCAGGATGCAACCAGAGCGATTTCAAGCTTACCATGCCACATATACTCCAGAACCCTCCCACTCAAATAATCGTTCAAAGGCGTTTCCAGCAACCAATCACGAATACGCTCATAATCGGCCTTGGGTCTTTCTCGAATCTTCGCAGCAGTCACTGCGAATTGCGCGCAACAAGGTGCTCCCACGATCTCCGGAACAGGATCGTTCGGGAAGATCTGCTGGAAAGCAGCCTTGTAAAAGGATCCGGCGCGGGCACTACTCGATTCCGGGTCAGAAGCAGGAGGTGGCGCTTCAGCTTCGGTCAAGGGACGAATCTCACTCGGGCAACCCAACGACCATACGCAGCGAAGATTTGTGTAGCCCCGTGCCTCGACGTGGGAAAGGTTCAGCCGAGACAAGATGAAAAGCCCATCGTACAGAGGGTCGTCGTTGTGCCATTGGTAACGTTTCGAGTGAGAGAATATGGCAACATTTGGTAAATCGTCATAGTGGTCGATGATGTAGCTGTAGAGAGATTAGCTCGGCAATTGGTCATACTTGTCCAAACCCACGTTAGATATACCATCCCTTCTCGGCCTTTATTGTTGGGCACTGTTAGTTCCGCTTGAGCGTCGTTGGTTACGTATATCGCTCTTGGCCACGATGGCAAAGCATCGAGCCATATAGTGTTGTCGCCCTTTTGGCTCGCAACTACGATCTCTACATTTTTCTGGATTTGCTTGGCCTGGTCTGGCGCTGGAGAGTCTTGTTGAGGGAACGACATGGGCTCCGGTGATGCAGCATAGCGGTCGAACGTCATTGTCTTGAGCACCAATGCCCCACACAAGCATGCAACAACCAGCCAGATAGTGCGGAATCGCATGGCAGAGCTCACGAAGGAGCCTGGTGAGCGATACATCAGATGGACACAAAAGGGGGAAAACAAGAGCTCGATGAAGATGTCAGATTCAACAACACTTTCTTGAAGAGTGACACTCACAGTTCCGGTACCCATGTCGTTAGGTGGGATACTTGTTCCCAAGGAGAATAGCTCAGCAGGCACTACCGCGCCTCTTGTTCGCAGCAGCCGGAAGGGAAGCGCTGCCGCAGCGGCTATTCAAGCCCTTAGGCTCATGTGTGGAGTCACTATCGCTGTGACAGTCAAGTTCGATGCTTTACCGAGCACTGCTAGACATGGTACCTGGCGGCAAGACATGTCAGCCGATCTTGGCTATTGGCGGTGGTTGCTGGCTTAGCGAGACCATATCCCTGTAACATATCAGCTCGATGCGATACAATGAGGCACAGAACTCAAGCAGGATGGACATAGCTACAGTATTGAATTGAGGCCGTTCAAATAGTTGGAATGGCCGGGTAATATCAATAGCGAGCCAGTTTTAAGGTCTGCCAGGCGACCGATCCGGCTGATTCTGAACGCTTGCCAAATTGTGATCGAGGAATTGGTTCAAGAAAGACAGCCTTCGTTGTTCGGCGATGAGCAGACGAGAGGCGCATCGCCTGAACAGTTCATTGAAGCCCGCGCATGCTGCACTAGTAGATGCGTGACGGCGCTAGGTGCTTTTGTCGGGCGCGAAAATCGAATCAAGCCATGTGGACTCGCATCGCAAACAACAGTGGAGCTTCGCTGTGCCTCTTGAACACATGTTCGATGACTATCACATACCCACCTCGCGTGGCGGCCATGCGCGGTCACGCCGACTTGAACTTTGGGTTCAACGATTCAGTTCCTCTTACAGAGCGTGAAGATACTGGGCTTGGTTCAGCATGTTTTTCAGCTTGTTACAGCTCATATTTGCCTCCAACTGGACGGCTCTCACAGATCGAAGCAAGTCTGAAGTTCAAGAACCGGACCTCTCGTTCATATAGCCAACGCATAGCGTTTCGTACGGACATGGCCTTTTCAAGCGCGACACCTGCAGTGATGCCTTCGGCGCTGGCTGGCGTGCCAGCACTTGTACTCCTGGAGACACTCTCTGCTGTAAGTCATCCTTAATATAGCAGTGCCTGTCGCTGACATGCCACAGGCGTCAACAGCAGGCAGGATCTGCCAATGTGTCAGCAAGCTTTAGGCTTGGGTTGGTGCTGTACGCAAGACGGAGGCTGCTATGCTGATGTGCGATCGGCTTGCGGTCAGCCTGGAGCCGTGCAATGCGAGGAACTAGCAGATGACGTCTCAGAAGCATGTTGTCCTCAGTATACAACCTGCGCAAGTGGTAAGTGTGGCGAGGCGTATTAGCGATTGCATGCTGAACAGTAAAGGGTACAACGCGTCTTTGACCTTCGCTCGATGCAATATCAAACGAACAGCGCTCAGCTCCCTCGCTGTGGCTACGAAAACCATATCGACTGCCCTTTCCAGCACACCGGCTAGCTCTTCCACTACATCGGACTCTTCCACGAGTTCGAGCGCAGCCACAAGCGCGATTGCTCCAGGCGTGACGACACCAGCGACAGAACCGAGTGCAGTAGCTCAAATCGAGGATACAGACCAGTCGTCGGGATTGAGCTTAGGAGCGAAGATGGGAATTGGAATCGGGAGCGGTGTCGCGGCAACCACTATCGTCATTCTGGCATGGCTGCTTTGGCGACGGACACCCAGACATGCGAATGGATCGAGAAGCCCCGAACGTCCTGCACTGGCAGGTGAAGAGCCCCTAGCATTGTGGGAACGAGACGCGAAAACACCTGCGGAGTATTCGAGGACATGGGCAGAGCTGCCCAGCGATCGGGCGCGGCTGGAAATGGGAGGCGAAGGGATGAGGTCGCCCGTGGAGCTACCCACTCATCGCTGAGGAAGAAGATCGAGGACAGAATGTGTAATGGATGTTTGAACGAATATATGGCCTTTTCCGATGTACATGGAGCAATCGAAGTCGAAGTCGAAGTTGCGAAGCACATGTATCTGTCTCTGTCGATCGACCACACAGCAACACGGCAACCGCCTCCACCCGCCATCCTTCCCCTCCCGTCCGCAGAAACCCAAAAACCCTCCCTCTCTCCTCTTCCCACGAGCGCACCAACGTTACCCATCCCATGGTCCACCTGAAATAGCCTCATCCTCACCACCCAAAAAACAACATCACAAAAACTCTCCATACCAAACGCCAGGCCAGCAGTGGTCCAACCCAACGCTGACGCTAATGGCAGTACCCTCTAGCAAGAGACCGTCAAAGTCACATACCTTGATTCAGTGAATTGAAGAGGGCATGACCCTGCTAAATAAGTACAATTCCATGCTTGCCAATTGTCAATATTCACACAGACTTTGGCGCTATGCTTCAGAATAGTTTAGAACGGGGTGTCTTGGTGACGGAGACTCCGGAGCGCGTTCACGTTGCTCGTGCGGTACCTGTGTGGGCATGGTGGACGACAGATGGAGAAAAGAAGCTAAGCGAGGTGCGTTACGTGAGATTCTTTGGTGATGCGCCGAAGGGAGTCGGTACATTGCTGTATGCAATGTACATTCAGTGCTGTGTGTGGGAGGAGCGCAGTGTGACTTCGCAGCATACAATGCGATGCAAGATGTGATCAACGTGTTTGGCCGTACATTGGAGATGGAGTACGATGTCGAGGATGCAAAAATGCCTTGCATCAAGAACATTCCACAATCTCAATGCGCAAACACAGATATCTAGGTAAGAAGTGGCACAATGCGCAAGCTGCGATGAACGCAGCCAGCGAGACACAGCGTCAAACATGATCGACTACAGCGGAGCAGTCGCTCAGGCTCGGCGCATCCTGCTCGACGACCCTGTCTTCAGGACTGGATCTGACAACTGGGATTCTTTCCTCACTCTTGCACTCTACTCACTCCTTTTAGCCAGCGGTTGGAAAGTCGCTGGGACATTCATCCACCTCTATCGTCAAGCTCGGCGCGGACGAGGACACCATCGCTGGGGAGTGATCCACGGACTGCTCGCATTCTCGATCGTCAGCTTCGTCATTGTCAACGTCCTTCGCTGGGAATACCGCCGTCTGAAGCTCGTGGAACTGGCAGTCACACAGGCATGGCACGAGGCAAAGGACACGTTTCGAGAGAAGGGCACATTGGATTCTCTTCCTGTAGATGAGACATCTTGGAGGTATCGCATCTACAAGTCGACTTATGGACAAATGCCGGAATCTTTGGTCGACAGTATATCCTGGATATCGCCAGACTGGAAGTCCAATGCGTCAGTCTTCGACTACTTCAAGCTGCTGATCGACGAAGGCCGCAGGAGCTACTGGACCCGGCAGTGGTATATGGGCTTTTTGGCCTGGTCACTGTACGCTTCTGCCAAATGTAAGAATGCCGCGCCTGATGCATGTATACGGTAAGCTGACAGTTTCAGGTGCTGGTCTTGACCTTGGCGCCAGCTTTGCTGCGTCTTGCATCCTGCTAGCGTATCACTTCAGCTTGGCTGCTGTTCAGGCCCTTTTCATGGCGCTCATCCTATTGGTACCTTCAAGCAGAGGGGAAACAAAGCCAAGACGCTTTGTGAAACCAGTCTTCATCGTGGCAGTCGCTCTCCTCCAGTCAACAGCCCTCGTGGCCTTGCCATGGATACTCACGAAGCTCGAAAATTCAGGATCCTCCACTCGGGAAGCATGGCAGAGCACATTCGCACTCGGCCGAAGTTTGCTGTTAGTCGTCTCACTGGTGTCGCCAGTGATTCTCAATTTTGATCTGGCTCTGGAGATGCATCCTCTTTCAGAAGACCACGTCGAGACCAAACGTCGGGCGAGAGTGGTCGGGTGGTCCTGGGCTATTGTTGGTATTTTATCCTTGCTGCTACATCTCCACGCCTTGTGGCAGTGCTTTGAAGAGGCGAGTCCAGGCAAATTGTGGCGGTGGACACACTTAGCTTTGTTGCAGCCATGGCACGATGCGAAGTACAACGTGTTCAAAGATTCGACGTTCCGTGTCTTTGGTATACTGGGCGGCCATCCGTGGATCAACGCATTGGGCTGGGATGTCATTTTCTCCACGGCTGGTGTGTGTATGTCCTCGGTGATATGTGATACCGATGCGCGGGCCATGCTGCAATGCAGTCTCATGCCCTGGCTGGCTGATGCTCTTGTGGTGGCAGAGCATGGAGCTGAGGTTGTACAAGATGCTGCGGACGAAGGACTTACGAAAGGCATGGAAGTCATGAAACAAGCTCAGGCTTCTGTTACAGCTGGACTTGTCACAGCTACGCGGAAAGGACTCGACAAAGCCCAACAGCTGGCCAGTAAATCGAATCTCGACATTGCTGAGAGTATCGAAGAGAAGATCCGTCGCGTGAAGGATCTAGTCGATGCTCAGGGGAGGACTATCAACGACGACGGGGAAACGCTTCGAAAGTCTCGGGTCCAGCGTGGAAATGACCGAAGAATAACTCGAAGCTTTGGAGCTGAGACCGACGCTGGCCTGAGCCCGAGACGTAATTTGCGGTCCACTTCCGCACGTTCGTCGTCAAGGACTCCCGCACGCTCTTCTTCGAGGAAAGGGTCCAAAAGACAGACACGACGAGCGTCTTCGCTCACGCCAGATGAGGCAAGCGGAATTGCAGAGCAAGGTGGTCTGGCGTATGCCCTTTTCCTCGTAGGTGGCTTAGGGCTCGCCAGCGCCGGTTCGTTCGGCGCCGACCTCATGTAGAATAACCGCCAGCTATGCTTCACAGTTAGTTTCAGACTTTCAGTCCCAGGTGACAAATGTTCTCCCGACACGCTCCTCGCTTTGCCTGCTGTCAGCTGTCTGTGTGTCTGCGACTAGAATTCACAACGTTGCTGCTCTCATTGCACAACGTTGATCAATCTAGCGCCTCATCACGAGTGATAGTGATGATGATGATGTTCAGGGAGGTATGGAGTCGTGCAATGACACGCCCTGCCTAGTCCAACGCCATGGAGAGCTCAAGCTCCAGCAGTGGCAGAGCACGTCCCAAGACTTTCCGACTTCTGTTGCGGTGTGGCTTGAGCCCTTCGGGCCACACGGCATGGTGGAAGCTCCGCGGCCGGTGGTCGAGCTGTTGATGGCAGTCATCACCTAGGCGGGCGGAATTGGTGCGAACGTTGACGCTGGCCATGCCTCTGGAGGACGTCGGGTCCAGTGGTCCCACCCGTGCCGATGTCAGATTGTGACGATGATGTCGGCGTTCGAGACGTCTGCGAGGGAGCAGCGGAACTGCGGCTGCCCACGTCACAGGAGTGTCCCGCCCGGCGGGCTTGGGAGAATTTGAAGTGTTCAGCGCTGCGACGACAGGGCTCGCAGTGGGGGTTGTTGGCGTGCAGTGCGACAAGAAACATGCGCATTGGCTGACGCTGCCATGTGCTCTTGACGAGCGCGAAATAGCAGCCGTTTGGTGAGACGGCGGCGCCTTCCCGGGCGGGAGCTGCCCTGCGATTGGGCAGTCGTCACGGAGGATCGGCACTCCTCAGCACTCTCCGGCACGCCAGGCCGCATACGAAGGGGCGCAGCAAGTCGCAGGACAGGAGCCTTGCCCACCCAACAAACACCCACCGTCTGTCCTCTTACCACTCCCACATCCCACCAACCCGCTGCAACAACCTCGAAACCAGCATCGCAATCACTCCGTCGCTCGTTACGACCCATTCGACCCACCCTCTGCGCCTGCCCGCCGCTGAATACCTCGCGGCTCCCCAATTAGTGTGACGCGCGTCTCGGTCGCCGCTGATCAGGCACCACAACAAGCATTACCTGAGGCCACGGAAGCACCATCTGCCATGACGAGCAGGCCGCAATTGAAGACCGAACCACTCGACATGGACAGCTTCTTCGACTTCAGCGGCACAAACGGCCAATCGCCGACCACGGCCTCGACGTCGCGCGCCGATGTCATGTCGCCGTTCGACAAGGAGGAACAGCAGCAATTCAATGGACCCAGTCACGACTATGGCCAATTCAAGCAGCAAGTCGGCCTCCCTGTAGGCAGCCTTGCGAACATGCCGCAACCGGGCATGTTTGATGGCTTCAACTCAGGCATCGACACCGACTTCAACAACTCCGGCGTTGGCTGGAACTCCGGCCTCGACATGGATTCCGAGATGACCATGGACTTCAACTCACAGCAATCCATGTTCTACCCGACCGACTCACCATCCGCAAACTTTGTCGATCCAAACAGCATTGGAGGCCAGGAGCCAGCGAGCAATGTTGGCCGTTTGTGGCCCGGAATGCACTCGCAGCAAGCGCAACAGGCCGCCATGCAGAAAGCTGCCCAGGCTCAAGCTCTCCAGCAGAGACAGATGAAACTGCAAGCCCAGCAGGCCCAATACCGCCAAGCTGCCAATCCTGTACAGCCCAGCCAAGCCTCTTCGCAACATGGCAAGCGCGCTTCTCATGTCACCGAGCCTCACGTGGAGGAGTCTATTTCCCGACTGCTCAACCAAATGCGTCAGAACAACAATGCTGGCAGCTCCGAGGACGGTGGCTCGCCTTCTGATGTGCTTCCCCACATTGCCCGCATGAAGAAGGATGAGGAGGAGATGGACGAGGATGAGCGTCTTCTCGCATCCGATGAAGGCAAGAAGCTTTCGAGTAAGGAGCGCCGACAGCTGAGGAACAAGGTGTCCGCTCGTGCATTCCGCTCACGCAGAAAGGGTAAGACTTACAGACCTTCGACATCTCGTACACCAGCTAATTTCGTCACAGAATACATTGGTCAACTCGAAGGCGAAGTTGCCATGAAGACTCAGGAGAGCAACACTCTCCGTCAAGAAAACCAGGCTTTAATGCAGGAGAATGAGCGCTATCGTGGCCTCATCGAGACTCTGCTCCGTCACCCTGCTTTCACACCATTCATCAACGACATCAGCAACGACCCGTCGTCCTTGATCAACTCACAAATCAAGTCCCGAGCACAGCAACAGCAACAGGCTCAGCAACAACCACCTGTCCCGACTCCTCAGCCAAATCAAGCACCACAACCTCAGCCTCAGCAGGATATGAAGCCGGACTTTCTGAACTTCGACGCATCGCAACTTCAGATCCCGCAGCCTCAACCCGAGCAGCAGCAGGTCAACCTCGCTGCTATTCCCGAGGAGAACTTCAGCAAGCTGAACATCAATGGCTACCGACAACCCGTCAACTTCAACAACTTCAATCAGGTCAATGCCTATCCAGTCACAAGTCTGCCTAGGCGTGACCCGATTGACTTACTCGCCGCGTCGCCTACTTTCTTCTCTTGCTCTGCCTCCGCCTCTGCCTCTTCGACCTCTGACTCTGGACTCGCTGTACTACTCGCCAAACTTGAGAATGCGGCGAACAGTATAGCTATCTAGTGGAGGACAATAAATCTCCTCACTACCTTTGACTCTTGGTCAATTTGACGGCACTTGTACCGTCACTCGATACCCATCACAAAATACTTGTGACACCACCAGCAGGACTTTACTGAAAAGTACCTCTTTTACTTGGCTTGCGGGCCTTGACTTTCATCGGCGTGTTTGCATGGAATGGAATGGAAGCGTTCATGTTTCAATTGCCTTTTTACTGTGTGTGAGATAGAAAGATGAAATGCTATTTGCTCTATATGAGACCCCAATCATCTCTGCAATTTTTGTTCTCCCCTCTCCTCAACTCACTCAAGACTCCGACCTCTCAGCCAGCTGGCAGTAACCCCACCGTCGCTCACTTACACAGCATCATGTCCACAGATGCATGTGCTTGCTGACTCTGACCGCCCTCTGCAAGGCAACCCGCAGCTTTGCTCCAACACTCCGATGCCCGGCGAATTGAGGACGTGGTACGGCGTGCTTCACCGCACAGGTACGGCTACGGATACGGCCAATCTGCTACTGTTCAGGCACAAGAACAGGGAATGTCAGCAATACGTACTCCGGACGTACTCCTTGTTCTAACTTAGTATTACAATGTCCAAGTGCGCGGCTTCGGCTCTCCACGTTCCTGGATTCTTGGAGTCTTCTTGGGTGCAATGTTCTGTTCCTCCTTTGGCGTGATCCTTGTGGATGTGAGATGGAGTAAGGAGGGAGAACGCTGTAGCGTTGTATTGTGAGGACTGGGACCCGAAAAAGCCGATCGGGAAGGAAAGAGTTGGGATTCTCCGTACAGGCTCAGATTTCTGTGTCAGCAAGAGCTGCTAGGTGAGCATACGTCTCACTTCGCGAGGCTTGAGCACGGTATACCGGACTATAAGCAATCTCAACTTGAGATAGATGTCGTTGAACTTTTGTCTATCACGAACAAGTAGCCACACGCGTACACATGTTCATCACATTTACCTTGTCCCAAGTACCCAACGCCCGCAGATTCGAAACGCCACGCAAACGGCAAATCTCCGCAGTATCACTCCATTCTACAAAGCAATTTCTTATACCACCACCTAAACAACCACACCCGAAGATATTTCCAAAAAGTCCAAAATCTAGTCTTCAAATACCAACTTCCAAATGCGACTGAATCCACGCGAACAACTTCATTAGTTGCGAGGACTGTTCGTTCCCATTGTGCAATTTTCTCCGCATCGACCAAAGGCGAAGCTTGACCTTTCTTGCTTGGAACTGGTGCAAGATCACCTACTCTCCCGATAGCTTCTGCCAAACCTTTCGCCGCAAAAGCAGCGAGGTTTGCTCCTTGGCCATTGTTTGGTTGAGCTTGAGTGAGAGCGTCGCCGATGAGGAAGACTTTGTTATCGAAATATGCTGCTTTGGGGGCACACATGGATGTAACTTTGGTGACGAAGGGAGTTTGGATCAGACAGACCAGTTCGTAGAGTTTTGTTGGAAGGACGTTTTTGGCGACTTCGACTTGGGCTTTCCAGATTTCGGGACGTAGTTTACCTTTTGGGACTGTGCTGCGGTGGCGATGACCCGTGGTGTCGGTTAAGATCTCGTCTGCGCTGGAATGCGTAGGCCAAGTGTACCAGACGAAGTTGATGTGGCTGTGGCCTGGCTCGAGCGATCCGTTATTGCCTGGGATGGTGTAGGTGATGGCGTAGGTGTATTTGCCTGCCCAGATGAGAGCACGGTTTTCGAATGTGGCGCGGATGTCAGAGGGGAGGTCGCCAGTGCGTACTGTGCCACGCCAGAGCACGTAGCCTGGTTCTTCTCGCACAAGGTTGGGGTTGAGTTGCCGCCGGATACTGCTGTTCGCACCATCGGCTGCGATAATGATATCGCTGTGATAGCGTTGTGCCTTTCCCGTAGCGATGTCCTCGACAATGGCTACCATGCCATTCCCCTCTGGCTCAATGTTGAGAACCTTCTTACCTACTTCATAGATTCCTGCTCCTTTAGTCACGATCATTTCTGCATCTTGGACATAGCTGCTCTTGAGTCCATCGAACTTGGCTCGCAGCTGATAGTAGGCACAATCCCAGCTGGTGACACGAGATGACTTAGGGATAAAGGCTTTGACATTGAGGTTCTGGTCCAGTACTTCGAAGCCCTTGTGCAGTATTCCTAAAGTTTTCCCGTCGATTCCGAGCTCATCCTCGAAGAAAGTCCTGACGTGCAATGCCAGGCCGACTCCAGCTGCTGTGCCTTCTCTCACGGAAGTGGTTGATTGCTCCAAAATGGTAACATTGTGTCCACTCTTCTTGAGCAGGAAGCCTACCATAAGGCTGGCGATGCTTCCTCCGATCTAAGGTGCTGTCAGCTTCCGCCGCTCGCGTCGCAGTCTCATGCCTCACAATCACGACGTTGAGCGGACCACGGCGCTCCGCCAAGGACGATGCAGCTGCCGACTTCTCTGCCATTCTTGCTGATAATGTCGTGTCCACAGAGTCGTCTGATGAGGTGAAGTCCTGAGAGGCAAGCGATGCATACCACTTCCTTCCGATGATCGATTGTCATGGCCCCCTTGTCAATGTTGTCGCTCGGTCCTTGCCACGGCCACGGCCGCTTTTGCACAGACTCGGCAGTTGCGTGATTTTGCAAGGCAAGAAACATGCAGAAACGATTGAAGGTCCATCAGATATGGTATTAGTGATGTCTGCATGAGAGAATAACAGTTGGTGCAAAGGCAGATTTGCTGCAGCAGAGTTTCAGTAGATTTCATCGCTATGCTCCGCATAGAGACATCCATATCGCTGCTCCAGTGGGACCAGCGCTCGGTAACATCATGACAACACTCTGCTGTTCGTACTGTGCTTCCTGTCATTGTAGCGACGGCATTCTATATTAATGCATGAGTGTTCGAAGGGGGTCAAATTTCGTTCACGGTGCGACTGGCGAAATGCACTTCGAACCCGCTGAGCATGAGCGTCTTGCGAGGCTTTATGAGTCCCATTGTTACGCCGCGGACTCTGCCTCGATGATTGCAGGATGACTGTGACGTCCTCGCGAAGTCTGAAGGCGTGGGTGAGTGTGACTTTCCGGAGTTGTGAGTTGCCGGTCACGTGCAGTTCCAGTTTGTGCGGCTTGGCGCGAACACTCAATTCGACAAGACCACACTTCCGATTACTGCTACTGTTCACCCGACGAGAAGGCATCCAACACCCAGCGCACTCTTTGCCGGTGAGCACACAGCGCAATCCACGATACGACAGCGACCACACATACTAATACGACAGTCTCGCAGACGTTCCTTCTCGCAACATCACGCCCCCCGGAGCAGTCGAATACCGCAAAGATGTCTGACGGCGAGGTTGAGGTCGAGCAGTCGCCAAACTACAACGTCCTCCCCAAGGATGTTGTCGAGAACATCGGGCAGACCAAGCTCTTCAACAAGTGGAGCTACGAGGATGTCGAGATCCGCGACATCTCCCTCACGTACGTCGGACAAACACCTCCGCACACGCACACGCCATGCGAAATGGGTGATGCGATGGGGCAATGGGCAATAGCAGAAGGGGAGCTGACAGGGACATCACAGCGATTACATTCAGATCAGACAGCCAGTCTACATCTCCCACTCGGCTGGCCGATACGCTGTGAAGCGCTTCCGCAAGGCACAATGCCCCATCATTGAGCGTCTCACCAACTCGCTCATGATGAACGGCCGCAACAACGGAAAGAAGCTCATGGCTGTGCGCATCGTTGCTCACGCTTTCGAAATCGTACGTCATACCATACATCTACGAACATGCGGTGCATTGCGCACGGAGTTCACGACAGACCTCCGAGAACGGAATCACTAACGGATTACATCTAGATCCACATCATGACCGACCAGAACCCAATCCAGATCGCCGTTGACGCCATCGTCAACTGCGGTCCTCGCGAAGACTCGACCCGTATTGGAAGCGCTGGTACCGTCCGTCGCCAAGCCGTCGATGTGTCTCCTCTCCGCCGTGTCAACCAGGCCATCGCTCTCCTCACCATCGGTGCCCGCGAGGCTTCTTTCCGCAACATCAAGTCCATTGCTGAGTGCTTGGCGGAAGAGCTCATCAACGCTGCCAAGGGTAGCAGCAACAGCTACGCCATCAAGAAGAAGGACGAGTTGGAGCGTGTGGCCAAGTCCAACCGATAGATGGAGAGAATTGGAATGTACCGTCTTACGATATCGACCTGGTCTGTGGTTTTGCATCGGAGGTGTTTGGGTGGCCTGCTAGACATGACTTGGCTCTGCGGTGCTCGCTGGCTACGGTCTGGCGCAGGTGGATGGACACAGTGAACAGAAATGGTAGTCGCTGCTGTTCCCTTTTTCGCACAGATGTGAAGCGAATGGAGCCGTAGACTTCAATCAAAACCTCGAAAGCGACTACCTTGACTTGATGTTACGGGAAATGCACATGATTGCCCACAGACGAAGGAATAATGTGACAAAGCGCTGTATGAGTACCACAAAAGAGATGGCATGCACCACAGTTGTTACTACTGACGCTACTCCGACATGCATCGAACAGTGCTCATGCTCTAGGAATATCCCAGATGCCATTGGCCTCCGAACACGAAAGCTAGAACTATTCCATCCCCGAAACTACACTCTTGTGCACATGACCAGACTCATCTCCAGTCTCATCACACAGCTCGTCTTCCAGAAATTGCCAATGACACCTAACCTTCATACTGAAGTTTAAGTTATGGCTCATGTCGCACAATTAAGCTTCACCACACAATTACCTCCAACCCAGTCCCAAAACAGAGAATTTGATGAAGTCAATCAAACAACCAGACATGTGCAATTATCGCCATGTCCTGCTGCTTTCTCGCTGCATTGTTGACAATCTTTCTCTCATATTGCCTGGCCGTGCACCAGATTACCACTCATCACTGCCACCACGACCCCCCAAATTGAGCGATCATGCAGGACAACGATGTACCGTATCTCGCTACCCGGGAGAAGTCGACAGCGAACCAGGCTCAGTCGACGACGCAAGCTGAACAGACATCTCAAGCGCAGCAGACTGCAGCTACTTCGAATCAGCAACAGCAACAACAGACACTTGTTGATGCTGCTGCAACGACACCACAACCTGCTGCTTCATCACCGCAAGCTACACAAGCAGAGGCGACTGCGAGCTGGTCATCAACACAAACATATGACGACGGCAAATGGACCAGCTCTGGTCTCACGCCCTCAGCTACCGACTCCTCATATACTATGACATCGACTGGCACGGACCTCGTTCTTGGGGTATCAACCTCGAGTGACTCGCTGACAACGTTCACGACCAGCACCATGTCGGATAAATCACATGCGAATACGATGACTTCTTCAACGACGGGTGCTATGAAAACAGAGGATCCGTTGGCTCAAGCAGGTCGAAATACAAACACGAGGGCGGGACAAATAGCCGGAATTGTCTCGGGATCGGTTGCTGCTGCGATGCTTATTGGTTTGGTGGTGATGTACTCAATTTTCAAGAGGAGGAAGCGACATCCATTGGCTTGAGGATATCGTTCAAATATAAAGAGGACATTCTATGCTCGGCTGGTTCCGAGTGTTGCTTGTTGGTCTCTACTCGGAATTGGAATATTTGATCTCCGCGGGCAGCTGAGAGAGCGTCTTGGAAGATACTCCTAGATCTCGACTACGTTTTGATGTAAAATCAGCATGAGCGAAATGGAAGCATTGCAAAGGAAAGACGGTAGAGGATCGAAAACAGACATCAACAGAAAAATATAGATTACCACCGTGCAAGTAGGAACTGTGTGTAATGTATGTGTTACCGGATCGAGCAAATTCTGTTTAGTTTGTCCTGAATGCTCAGTTTTGGCAGCCATTTCCAACCATGCGAACAACCTGCTGGTCTGAGAGGCTGTGTTCGCCGGGAAGTGAACATGTTTGTCTAGGCTGATCGGCTGATGTCTGTGGCGTTCAACACGCTGAAATGGGTAGCAGGACTTGTATCAATTGCCGGGACAGGTCTTCGCAGATCACGAGGCTGTGCAAACAATCGTGCTCCCACTAGGTCGTGGCGCATGGAAGAAAAGTGTAGATTCGAAGTGTGAAGAACAAGAATTGCGGAGCTTGGCTGGAAGCGAAGTTGCTGCAGCTCGCCTTCGCCAAAATCAACGTCATCGAACAGGGTCCTGATGTTCCTGCAGAGCCCCAGTGCAACTCGACTTTCTTTGTGCAGCTCGAACATGTCGTGCTGACACTCTGTCTGCTGAGACCGCTGTACCATAGCATGGACCTTCTCCGCCAGATCGTGGCCAGTCCGCGTGCGCGACACGACGAAGCCGGGCTGGATCTGTGCTATGTCACTGACAACATCATTGCAACTTCTGGGCCCTCGGGCACATATCCGCAACTCGCATACCGCAACCCACTCAAGGACCTTGTCAAGTTCTTAGACTCGAAACACAAGGAGAACTGGTCGGTTTGGGAGTTTCGCGCAGAGGGTACCGGGTACCCTGACGAAGAGGTCTATGGGAGAATCCGGCATTACCCATGGCCCGATCACCACCCGCCGCCCTTTGCGCTTGTGCCGCTGATCATGGGGAGCATGAAGCAGTGGCTCAAAGACAAGGAAAAGGAGGGCAGAGTTGCTGTGGTACATTGCAAGGCTGGAAAAGGTCGCAGTGGCACCATCTCCTGCTCGTACCTGATCAGTGAGGAGGGATGGGCTCGAGAAGATGCAATGAAAAGGTTTACAGATCGACGGATGCGCCCTGGATTCGGAAATGGAATCAGTATCCCCAGCCAGATCAGAACTCTCATGTATGTGGAGCGATGGACGAACGGAGGGAAGAAGCCGTATGTGGACCGACCAACCGAGATCGTGGAGCTGCTCGTTTGGGGCTTGAGGGATGGTGTGAAGATTGGCATCGAAGGATATGTGGACGAAGGCAAGATTATCAAGTGCTTTCACACCTTTCAAAAGGATGAGCGAAAGACGATACGTGGGGAAATCAGAAAGGACACTGGATTCGCAGACGTCGCTATGGAGATGATGGGCAAGAAGAAGGCTGAAACTGCAGCGGACGCTGGCAAACAAATCAAGCAGGCAGAAAAGGCCGAAGACGCTATTGAGAGAAAACCTGATGACGACGATCGAAGCGGCGGAGACGTGGTCTTCGTGCCAAAGGAGAGGATCGTCTTGCCTAGTTCCGACGTCAACGTCGATTTTGAAAGGCGAAACAAGAGCAAGTATGGTGGGTTCACAATGGTCACGTCTGTTGCTCACGTCTGGTTCAACACCTTCTTCGAAGGCAACGGACCTGAGCAAGATGGCAAGCCTGATGACAGTGGCGTATTCACCATCGACTTCGATGCCATGGACGGTATCAAAGGTTCTTCACGAAAGGGAACAAAGTGCTTCGACAAGATCCAAGTTGTCTGGAAGGCAGTCGACCTGGAGAATAAACCTGCTGTGACAGTGACAGAACCATCAGAATCAACAGAAAGCATTCCTCAAGCTAGACCTGCGGACTGGAAGGGCGGCAATGACAAGCACTCGAATGACATTGAGAAGAAACTGGGCCTCAGAGAAGCAGACCTTGCGAGTGCAGACATCAGCCGCGCGAGCAGTATGAAGACGGATCCAAACAGCGAGAAGGATGATGTCAAGGACGAGCGCGACACAGTTCAGAGTGTCGGACCTGACGGCAAGGCCTTGCAAGAAACTACTGCAGCCGACGTCAGTAAGAGCAAAGATAAATCCAAGAACTCAAGCACGTCTCCGACTCACGACAGCGCTCACAAGGCGCCCGCGGCCTCTCCAACAAACACAAGAAGCGCGCCCACTCAAGACAGCGTACGGAACGAGATCACTGCATCCTCCACAACAGACGGCACATCCGAGAAGCCTCTCTGGCTCAATCACCGACCTGAGGGCACCGAGATGAGCCAAAGTAGTTCCCCAACAGTAGCCTCAGGCGAGCAACCGCACATCTCCACAGCAGATCTTCCTGGCGGAGTGCCCGAAGAACGACTCGGGAAGCATCATGAACATGGTCCGGGACATTTATCTCTAAACAAGAACACCAAACCCAGCAGCTCGTGAGTTGGGACTGGGTGTCTATACATATAGCAGCATTACGTTACCGGAGGAGAATTTTGCTTTTAGCGCGGCGTTGAGGGAAGGAGTACTTGATGGGTGACGATGAGGAAGGTACGAAGTGATGATACCAGTCAGCATGTGAGTGTGCGTGTCATCATAGAGCAGAAACTAGAAACAGACTTTGTGGAGAAACAGAAGTTATGATCCTGGTGCCAATAGCCTCCTCTGGATCATTCAAGAAACGTGAATTGAGAATGATCTTTCAATTCAAACGGTAAGATGCGTCCGTTTGTCTATCCACTGTCTGTATGTGTTATTGTAATGGTTGTTGCTTTCATCGTCATCAAGGAGAAGACCACAATTCCTAAGCCGCCAAAGTTGCATCGCTAGTAGAGTTCACTCAAAACATGTCGTAAGTCTTTCGACTTCACCACAGCATGCTTTCAGCAAAATACTACCTCGATCTCCCTTCCTCAGCTGCAGGAACGTGAACCATCTCATCTCGTCATCTGCCCAGGAGAAAATGTGCCCACCGCGACCGTCATTCCCATCATCTCCCAGACAGAAGAGCGAAAACAACAACAACCACCTGAAAAGACAAAAACTCCTCACCGCCCTGTCCGCCCCGCCGCCCACCGAAAAATCAAAACCCATCAGACAACAACACGCAAAGTGGTATATCCTCGCAATTTCTCCTTCATGCCAATCACAGCGACGACGACGACAGCAGCAGCAGCAGCACAGACAAACCGACCCGACTTTCATGTTTCTTGCTTTCGCCTTATCATATCGCTCGCTTGCTCGCACAACATACTTTCAACAGCATTCCATATCAAGCATAGCTTTTTTCTTTTCTCCCGTATACGTCGCACATGGGTATTTGGTTGCAAAAAACAGAAAACATCAGATATCAAAGCAGCAAAAACGCCCCAAACAGCAAGCGTGGTAAGTAGTAATTCGTGTATTGCTTTCTTCTCAACAACAACTTTGCAAGAATTTCATCGCGGAGGCCCGATAGGGGCCGGGTATCCAGAAGGGGTGGTACTCGCGGTGGCCGTCTTTGTAGCACCAGCACTGGTCGACGCCGGGCGCGAGATCGGTGGTTGCGGAGTTTCCGACGACGTTGAGGGACCCTTCCCGCTACTCAAGGCCGAGCCATCGGCTTGAGCATCGTACTTGGGTGTCACGTCGCCGTTACTGGCAGACTTGGTCTCGTGCGCACCGACGGCACTAGAGCTGGGTACCACTCCGAGGCCGGGTATCATGGGTGTGTTAAGTGAACTCGTTGAAGCGTTACCATTAACGCCAAAAGGAAACTTCGTCTCAAATGCACCAGAAAGTGAGTTCGAAGAGGTATTGGGGCGAGAGGAGCCGCCAATAGAGCCCCAGCTGTTAGCGTGGGCGTGGCCGTTCTGTTGATCGTGATCGAGGTCGATGCCAGAATCGTTCCAAGGGTTGCGGTAGCCAGATTCGCGAGATTCCATGCTGACGAGTGAAGCCTTGGATGCATTTCCCGAGCCTTGGAGGAACATGGAGGCCGGAGAGTTGGATCCAGTCTTTCTCCGACGATCCATGAAAGAGGTGAAAGATGCCATGCTGCTTGGTTTCCTGAGCTTGTCAAAGATGGAGCGCGATCCCCCTTCTTCGCCAAATGTGCTCCGGGTGGGGGAGTCCTGCACCGAGGGTTCAGCACGTTGCAGCAGCTTAGACTCGAAATATGGCATGTTGTCTTCGAAGGAGTCCGACTTCGGTCGTGGGATCGCGCCCTTCACAGCCTTCTGATCAAGACCACGACCAATAAGTGGGAGCAAGAGGAAGTCAATGGCATCCTTGAGTCCGCCAGCATTGTTGCGCGTATAGTTGAGTACCAGGCGCTCGAAGAGGATCTCCTTGTCGCCCTCTTTGCCTTTCTTCGGCTCGTTGACAGAAACCTCTACTACGTATTGGTCCTTCAGCTTCTGCGCAGTATCGTTGCGGAACTCGTTCGAGCTTAAGAAGTCGTGCAACTCCTTGGAAGACGGGAACTCAATCTCATGAGTCTCTGGCACCATGCCCTGCAAAGAAGGTTAGCCATTGTCAGTGCATACTTACAAGAACTGGATGCTTACCAAAAACTCATCAACAGCCTGTGGGACCTGCCACTCAGGACCACTGACTGTGATGATGTCGCTAGCAGCTTCAGTGCCAGGGAACGTGATCTTGCAGTTCCACTTCTTCTCAAGCTCCTCAATCTCCTGCATGCGAGCGACAAGCTCGCGGTGATAGAGACGGTCAACAGGAACCTGTTCAGACACGAACTCTGCATCGACCTTCTCCACCATATCCATGATCTCTTGCTTGACGAGTTCCAAGTTGTCAGCATTGCGTGCAGGGGTTCTGCAGATGACATTGTCGACCTTGATATCGTCATCATCCTTGCCGATGCCTCCACGATCCATGGCGTTTGAGAACTTGACGAAGACAGAGTACTTCTTCATGATGCGCTGGATGTGCTGACCACCAATGCCAATGATGCGCTTGTGATACTGATCTGGAACATGGAAGGAAATTGAAGCCGGCATCTCCAGCTCAACGAGGTCCAATCCATTCTTCGTCGCTTCGTACTGTGCTCCGCGGACGTCGATGTAGAAGTTGTACTCGTTGAAGCCATCGAAGACAATCTGAACGTTGCTTTGGCTCATGATCTTGTTGATCTTTCCATTCTTCTTGCCGCTCACGAACTCCTTGTGCTCGTTGGCAAGCTCCACTTTGACTCGGAGAGTCGACTGGGCTTTCTTGACGAATGGCAAGACGTTGATGATGGACATGGCGGCCTTCACGGAATCATCGCTGCCGTTAATGTGGAAGTTGAGCTTCTCGAAGGTAATCTCGGCACCGCTGTTGATGCAGATATCCGGGAGCATGGATCGCACGTCCGAGGGCGTCGGCTGACGCTGGGAAGGATCCGGGTGTGTGACCCACCATGAAGCACTGTAGAACTGTCCAGCTAGGCCCATAATCTCGCGGACGGTGCGCTCCACATTCAGAATGTCCGTGGCCTGCACGCGAAGAAGACCGCTACTGCTCCCAAGCGGTGGCAGCAGAACGTAGGATCCATTCGCTTCGATGATCTTCCTGATCTTGTCCAAACGCTCCAGGAGTATGCTGTCCACCTTGCTCGTTGTGATCTGCACATCTTTCACAAAGGTCTTCGTGCCCTGCACCAAGTCATTCAGTCTCTTTTTAGCTTGCAAGATGTTGTCCATGCTATCGCCGGTGATGATGATATCGTCTCGGGTGCGGAGTGGGATGGAACCTGGCGGCGTGTAGCCGAACACTGCTGGGAACATTGGCGGGAAGTAGATCGCAGCGCCCGTAGCCGATTCAATCAATTTGATATTTCTCCTCTGCCGGCCTGAGATCAGGTTGTGAAGAGACAACTCCACCCGGAAGACGTCCACCAGACGCTGGAGCATCTGATCAATCATGATCAACAGCCTCGTCTTTGCATTCTCTGAGCTCTCGCTGTCGCCATAGATTTGTATCCGCAGCCTGTTGTCCATGCTTTTCTCCATGTTGCCAGTGAAGCTGACCGAGTCCGAGTCTTTGCGCTTTGACTTGGACTCGAGGAGGAAAATGTCTGCTTTCGTCTGATCGGCAATTTGGTCCATGTGCTCCAAGATGTCTGCTCGGGCTCCTTCCTGTCCCTTAGGAAACACGATCTCGCGGTCAATATCGACAGTCTCACATCGCTATCGTCCTGTCAGCCACACCACTCGCCCGTGCAAAGTAGCTCCATACTCACCAGTGTGATGGGTGTCTCGTTCAAGATCTTCGCCCGCATCTTGTGCACGACCTCAGCCTCACCGGAGATGCACACGTTCGTGACCAGAGCCGAGAGCGGACCCCGCTGCATACCTGGGATTGGTTTGGGTTTGGAGGACGTGACCGTGGCATGTAGTCGCTCGCCGCTGCCCTCGCTTATCTGCTTACACAAGCTGCGCAGAGTTTCCACATTACGCGTATGGACCGGCAGGGCGTGGTTGGGCACGTCTCCCGCCGCACCGTCCGGATGTGTCCATCTCTGAAAAGCACCTGTACTGCTGTATAGGACATCGTCCTTGTCGGGGCCTGGCAGGTTCGCGTTGAAAGGCACGTTGAAGGAGAGGCTCACGAGGTGGCCCGGCATGCCAGGACCTGGGCTCACGGACATGCCGGGCATCGTCCGCTTGCCCATGTTCAGCATGTGTTCCTGCGAGACATGTTGATGCTGCTGTTGCGGGTGCTGAGGCTGCCCTCTCGTGAAGCCCATCCCAGGAAAGCCGCTGCGAGCATGGCCGGTGCTCACGAAGTTGGAGATTTTATGCATGTTCTACGTGCATACACCGCGTCGAGCGGCGGGCGGAGGAACGAATGTCGGTCGGAGAGGTTGGTCGAAACAGGCGCAGGTACACAATATAAGCCCCGGGGGTACGCGCTGGGGGAAGAACCGGCGAGGCAGAAGTGAAGGGAGGACTGGAGGCGGAAAAAGCACAGCACGCAACGCTACTGCACCCGATCAAGAGCGAGCAGACATTGCAAAGGGGTATCGGGGGAATGGGCGGTGTGGTGTGGTGGTCGTGGGGTGGTGTTGTGAAAGCTCGAAGTCTGAGACTGAGATGGAAGTCCGGGCACGGTGATCCGCACGTGATGAGGCGTGAAGCAGCGACCCAAGCAATTATCTAGAGCCAAATCCTTGCACTGTGCATGCGCCCCGTAGATGAAGAGACAGGGCGAACGACATTGGCATGCACTGTCAGTCTGGCTAAGCAATCACACAACCGTGGGTGCGCGAGCGGAATCGTCGTCGAGTCCAGCTCGCAGCTGTTGGAACCTGTGGAGAAGTTGATCTCCAGCCAGCAATCCGCTCTCGTGCGCACTGTCCTGAAGAGGCCCAAGACCCAGTCTAGAACATGGTACAGACCATGATCCCAGTCACATGTTCATTATTACACGCTTCCTGACAAGAAACGTAGAAATCAAAGTCTAGATTGACCGCGAGCTGCAGACGATGCGGGCGCCAGCATGCTACAAACATCATTGCTTCTCTCTGCCAACCCACTGGCGGCAGATCGTACACGAATAGCCGAAGTCTATCGCATCGGAGTTGGCGCCGCCTCCAAGGCACATTAGCGAACATGTTCATCATCTGTGGAACCACGACCAGTGTGCAGCACCAAGACCGCTCGTTGCTGCGTGCCGAATTACAAAGTACTAGTACACGGCATCCAGAATTTGCGGATTCGTATCTGTGGCTGTTTACACATGCCCGATTGCTCGTACAATTCCCTCTCCAAACTTTATGCTGTGCGATATGCAATGCTTCGCTTTTCCTGAACATGATCTCAATACAATGTCCCCCGGTATGCAAACATCAATAGACTGCCAAGCAGCCTGCGGTCCTGCAACTGCCTCCAGTCACCCATCCTATACCCCTCCTATTGGTATCTATGCTCCGGCGGCGCGGGCGGCCTAGAGTCAGTCTGATAGACGATCTCGCGGCCATACTGATCAACGTATCTTACGGGCTGCGGTGCTTGCGCGTATGCACGGGGCTGTTCGTACCCAGGCATGACACTCATCGCTCGTGCTGGTGGAGCGGGCGGTGCGTCGGGCCTGGCGAACTGCTGTGGCGCAACACTGGCCTGGCGAGCATATTGTTGTGGTGCCACGCTGGCGTGACGAGCATATTGCGGCGCAGCAGGTGCTTCTGGTCGTACACTATAACTCCTTGTCGATGGATACCCTGGCGATGTCGGCTCAGCATACACAGGCGAGGTCTGCTCACGTGCAGGACGAGGTGGCGGAGGCGCCATATCATATCGAGGTTGTGGCGGCTGCTGGTATACAGGGGAAGTGCGCGCCTCCATGTACCGCACTTCTGGTCTGTGGTACTGCAGCGCAGGTACAGGATAGCCATTAGCGTCCACGTACTGCACAGCCGGCTCTTCCACAGCTCGTCGCTTTGGTGGAGGCGCCATGCCTGCGTCGACTCTTTCATAAGCAGGCTGAGCATATGATGTCGCGGCACGACTTGGCGCTCGTTCGTAGCCAATATCCGTAGGCGCCGGTCGCCTGTCTGTTGGAGCCACTGACGCTCTGTACGCCGGTGGCGGTGGTGCTGGCGCTGGCTCCGCCTCGGCTGCGTAGTACTGGTTGCCATATTGGTCAACCACAATCCTCGTTGGCGGCGGAGCTGGAATGACCGCCGGGCTTTGAGGGCGCACGTTGTAGGGGTCGTGGTAATCTGCACGAGGTGCATCATGGTATCGGACCTCAACAGGTGCTTGGGGCATCCGCGGGTCGCCATAGGTCATGGAAACGGTACGCTGCGGTGCTGGAGAATATGCTCTCTGTGTTGGGGATGGCGGTCGTTGTGCATAATGAATGCTAGCGACCCTTCGAAGATCCTGATTATCCCTCTGTACTGGTCGGAGCGCAGCAGGAGATGCCACACTCACGACTGCAGGCGATGCGAGTTGGGCATACTCGTACCGCAGACCTGATGATCGAGGGTCAGGCACATATGGTGAAGGCGGAAGCGGTATGTGCCTCGGAGACACGAGATCGACTTCAGCGGGTCTGTAGTGTGCCGGTCGTGTTGCATACTGGCCATATGGCTGCACGTCTGGGACGCTAGCAAATGGCGGCGGAGATATAGGCTCGTCCTTGATGCGAGTCTCTTGATATGCAGGAGACTGGGGCGCGGCGTTTCTATCACGCTTCTTCTTGGCACGCCCGCCAGTAGGCTGGTTCTGCTCCACATCTCGCTTCCGCTTCTTGTTTCGGCGCTTTTTATTGTTCACACCGACACCGTTCTGCGGCGAAACAGTACTTGCCCGCGAGACGTTGGGGTTGTGGCGATTGTTGGCCTTGTGATTGACGACTTCGGGGCGGCCATTGACCAGTTCCAATTCACCTCCAAGGTTGGGACCTTTGGCTACGGCCAGTGGGGAGACTCTATTGGGCTGCGGGGCGGCGATGTGAGTGAGATGGTTACGAATGACCTTGGGAGAATATTGCTGTACCTGTCGTAACGGTTGGGGTGGCGTTGGCACATTGTTGTCCACAGTGACTTCTCCCGGCTCATAGTCGTCGTCATCATCTGATCCAATTTGGCCTTCTTCCATTCCTCCGTCTTCGTCTAGACCGGCAAAGGCAGGGACATCAGGTGGCGTATACTCTTCGTCTTCATCATCGTCCACGATCTCGTATGCAGTCCTCAGCTGGGCAGAATACGCGTTGATAGTCATGGGGTCATGACGAGCGGCAGCAGGTTGCTTACCCGAGGCAGAAGTCTGAGCATAAGAAGACTGCGCATGAGGTCCTTCGAGGCTCTCGAGGTCTGCTGGGAGGGCACCTGCTGCGCGGTCAGAACCTTTACTTGCGCTTTGAGGCGAGGACCAGTCACTTCCGACTTGGCTCGAGTAGTAGTCGTTTGTGTCAAACGAGCTCGCTTCGCTGCCCACCCTGCCACAATTTTTCAGTCCTGACACGTGAGGCTCACGAGCAGCAGCAGCGGCAAGTATGGAGCCCATGTCAAGCGATGGCGCTTCGGCACCTTCGTCTCGACCTGGTCTCTTGCCCTGCGCAACCTGTGCTTGCAAGTCACGCTCGATATGCTGCCGCTTGTGCTGATTCTCAGCTTTTATCAAAACCGCCGACTTCTCCAAGAAGATGGGATCTAGGCCGCTGGAGGTGGCTTTGGTGAGCGATGGCGGCGCGCCATTTACGAAGGGCGTATGCGATGTGTGCAGACCGGGCAGACCGGGCAGAGAAGGTGCTGCAGACGTCGAGTATTGCTGCGTGTTAGTGGTCGATGCATTCGCACTGTAGGCTATGCCATTGGCAAGACTGCTCTCTGCTGCTATCTGCTGTGCGCCGGGAGCTGGCGCGTGCAGCGACGCGAGGCTGGCTTTGATCTGCTCGACGGCAGCCGGCGGGAGCTTGAAGTGCGCATGCTTGCCTGATACCACAGTGCCAGCAAGGCCGAGCAGCTTGTTGTAGAAGGCTTCCTCTTCAGCAGGCGATGGTACAGTGCTGTTCATGCCCTGCGCGACAGCGTTCAACGCCATTTCGCTCTCCACCGCTGCTGCTCCTTGGACGCTCGGGTCTACTAAGGGAACGTAACATCGACTTTGCTGGAATGGTCATCAGAGATCTGTCGCGCGTGGAACGATAAGGTGACACCCAGCAAGACCGCTGATCTGGTGTCTGGTGTTGTGTCGGCGAAGACGCAAAATACAAAGGAGAAGCGCGATCGAGTATCCGAGAAAGGCGGTGGCCCGTGCGGGATGCTCCACCAACGAATCATCCAAGGCACGCGCTGCCGAGCCATATATGTGACTACAACTACGACACACCTTCCACAAACCCTCGTCTTCATTCTCTTTCGACGGAATTGATATTGATTTCGAAAAAACAATTCTTCCTCGCGGCCTCGTCAGCGCATTCGCACAACGCAATGACTTCCAACGGCATATCAAACGGCACCACACAAGATGACTCGCGAGCCGTCTTCTTTTTCGACATAGACAATTGCCTCTATCCAAAATCTTACAAGATCCACGAGCACATGTCAGTGCTCATTGACAGCTATTTTCAGACACATTTGAGCCTGTCACCCGAAGACGCCACCATGCTTCATCAACGCTACTACAAAGACTACGGGCTAGCGATCGAGGGCCTCGTACGCCACCACAAAGTGGACCCGCTCGAGTACAACGCAAAAGTCGACGATGCTCTCCCTTTAGACGACATCATCAAGCCCGATCCACAACTCCGCAAACTCCTACAAGACATCGACCGCACCAAGGTGAAGCCCTGGCTCTTCACAAACGCATACATTAATCACGGAAAGAAAGTTGTTAGGCTGCTTGGCATCGAGGATCAATTAGAGGGTATCACATACTGTGACTACGGAGCAGAGAAGTTGCTCTGTAAACCGGATCCCGCCATGTTTGACAAGGCTATGCGGGAAGCGGGCGTGAAAGACCCAACAAAATGTTACTACGTCGACGACTCAGCAATCAATTGTGTGGGCGGAAAGAAGTACGGACTGAAGACAGTGCATCTAGTAGAAGAGGGCACGAAATCGCCTCCGGAGCCGGCTTGCGATCATCAGATTAAGGACTTGGAGGAATTGAGGGGCTTGTTTCCGGAAGTCTTCAATCAGAGCTCATGACTCCAGCGATCAGCAAATGGAAGAAATGTGTGTTACGATATTACGAAGCAACGAAGGACGTACACGACGTGTTCGAGGAACTTGTGGATGGACGAGGAATGTGACTCACGGCGAGTCGGGCGTGCTCTGGCAACATCAACGCCAGCAATCACACGGCTAGCGCCACCCTGGCGTGGAGATGCGCAGCAATGCAGCAGGCCAGTCTTGCCCGCCGTGAGTCGCAGGCATCCACCCATGTTGCCGAAAGCTTCGTCCACAGCGATCAAATCTAGCGCGGCGTTGATAAGAAGGCTGATTCGTAGAGTCTAGACATCTGTATATACAAGGCATATGAGTAGAGCATCTCTCTAGCTGTTTTCACGAGAAGCAGTCAAGAACGTAACGTGAAGCGCGTATACAACTACGAGCAACTCTTGATCTCTTCCTTCGGCTTGGACTCGTCATCGTGCTTCTTCTTTTCCTTCTCCAAAGACTCGCCATACTCCTTCCACAGCTTCTTAACACTGTGCCCTTCACAGCACTCCTTGAACAGATCTTCATCATATTTGCCTTTCCTCAAGCATCCATTGATCTTTCGGACAGTACCAGGTCCAAATTTGTGCTCCAGCCAATCCAGAAAGTAGCCAGTATGCTGATAGCCGCCATCCCAGTTCCCACTAGCTTCACGCTTCCAGTGCTTGGCTGCAAGGCCAGCTCGTAGACGCACCCAGTCTGCAATGCCTTCAATCAATCCACCATTGCACGTTCCCTCTGCGTTCCATTGAAAGCAATGCACCAGTTCGTGACAGACAACCCCAAGCAACTCGTGTCTCTGATCCGGTCGGGTTCGATTGATGTAATTTAAATTGAAGTGGATCTCTTTGTGATCTTCGTCAAGATCAATGCCAGTCGTGTAAGCAACACCATCCATTTCTCGGAGGATCAAAGTCACGCTTCGTGTGCCTGGGCGATGAGCAGAAGGAACGTCGTAAAGCAGGTTGAGCACATTTTGGACTTGAGTCTCAAAGTCTTCCGAGGCTTTGATGTTTGATAGGAAGATTGCTGAGCCTTCGTGGTTTACATCATGAATCTGTAATCGCAGCTTCGGACAGTCGAACTTGTGTTTACGGATGGGGAGCGTTGAAGGCTCAGGAGATGTGGCATTCTCAAGCCTGGGAATAGTAGGCATCCTGCAGTAGGCTTAGGGACTGCAATGAGGCGGCGGAACTTCAGAGCTTGTCTACGAGCAGATTGGTCGGTAAGTGTCTTGATGAGCGACTCTTGTGGCTTGCTAGCCTTGTTATGCTTCCGCGGCCTGGCAGGGTAGCTACTCGGGATCTGAGTCCGACTACAAAGGACAGTGAGTCACTGTATCTCGAGGCTGCTCAGATATGTGATGCGCTCAAATGGAAGTGAATGTGTGGTTTCACACTCCGCATCCCTCGCGTGGCTGATCCAAGACGCCTCTTGGCCTAAGCATGCAGGGATGACTGGCGATTCGCGGAGACCACAAACTTTAACATCAGCGCTATTCGGCAACTTGACGAAATCGTGCAGGAACGACGGCAGTGCTCTGAGCAGGAGCAATAACAGACACATGCACGAACAGCAGGAACGATAGATTTGCAAAAGACAACGAATTTACAACTCCATCTGTAACTGACCCGCTGCCGTGCGTCGGAGACAAGACCCGTAAAAAAGCGCACGGTTGCCTATGCGACGGTGCGGATCTACGAGACGTCGCGCGTGTTTGTCGGCGACTCCATCGATAGCTCCCTGCCAGCACACACTACCCACTGATCAGTCACAACAACTCGATCACGGCCTGCACCGCTCACGACGCGCTCGCCATGGATCAGCAGGCAGCGACTCTGTTGAGTACGCTCAAGCGACCCTCGGCGCAGACCGACGTCAAGATCAACCAGCTCAACGCGCTCAAATCCGACATCAAGCACTATCGAGTGCCCGAGAACGCACAATCCACCATTTTCGACTGCATCAAACTCGCTATTTCACAACAGGCATCCTCGACGCTGCTCAACACTGCCCTATCGACCCTCGGACACCTGGTCAAGCGACTCAAGATCCAAGACAACAGCGGCCATGCCATCTCGCAACTTGCGCCGAGGCTCCTCCCGGCCCTTCAAGAAAGGCTTGGTGATTTGCGCGAACCAGTCCGCGCGGCTGCATCGCAAGCAATGGGCGACTTGTATCCCTTTTGTACGAGCGACATCGAGGAGATTATTCGAGATGAGGCCATCGGAGGGTCCAGCGTGCGCGCAAAGGAGACGGGAATGAGGTGGGTGGCTCGGATGCACAAAGACGAAGGCATGCCTTTCAAGTCCTACACACAGAGCATTGTGGCGAGGTTAGAAGATGCGGACGGGACAGTGCGAGAAGCCGCCAAAGCCGTGGTATTGGAATTATTCAGCGATGCGCCGAATGGTGCCAAGCTCGACCTGAAAAAGCAACTGAAAGCATATTCGGTGCGGCATGCTATTGCGACCCAAATTCTGGCCGGTATTGGGGCAGAGGGAACTGCATCACGACCACAGACATCGAGCAATCCAGCGCGGACCGCAACACCAGACATGGCTGCCTCGACGCGATCATTGCCAGCGCACAAGGACCTAGACGAAATCCTGAAGAGCGAGGCTGCGCAGCCGCCGCCGCAAGAGACCGTGCCGATGGATCCCATATACCTGCACTCTCAAAGAGAACTCGAAGACATCTTCAACGATATGCCACCACACATGGAAGGAAAGGAGACTGAGCACAACTGGGTGCCTCGTGACAAAGCCGTGTTGAGATTGAGGCGTATATTGAAGGGCAATGCGCCGAACGAGTATCATC
This sequence comes from Cercospora berteroae, assembly GCA_002933655.1. Classification (NCBI taxonomy): domain Eukaryota; kingdom Fungi; phylum Ascomycota; class Dothideomycetes; order Mycosphaerellales; family Mycosphaerellaceae; genus Cercospora; species Cercospora berteroae. The sequence goes on from PNEN01001798.1 coordinate 114,781, forward strand.
ATGCATTCATGGCTGGAATCAAGAGCGTTATAGAAGGTATCCTGAAGGTCGCAAACACCCTGCGCACAACCATGGCCTCGAACGGCTGTCAATTGATACAAGAGCTTGCAAAGACACTCGGCCCTGCCATGGACCCTCATGTTGAGATTCTGCTTCAGTCCTTCATCAAGATGAGCGCTGCCACGAAGCACATTCAAGCGGAGAACGGCAGGATAACGGCTGGTGAGATCTTTCAAAACTGCACATATCACAACCAGATGATGCGACACATCTGGCTGGCTGCACAGGACAAGAACGCACAAGTAAGGCAATGTGCAACAGGCTGGCTTACGATCATCCTCAAGCGACAAGCGAGCTACAAGAACAGCTTCGACAGCTCTGGTGGTCTCGAGCTAGCGGAGAAGTGCATAAAGAAGGGTTTGGACGACTCAAACCCCAAAGTCAAGGAGAGCACACGAGCGACATACTGGACGTTCGCGAAAACATGGCCAGCCAAGGCGGAAAAGATTATGGGCGCATTAGATGCGAAGGCTAAAGCCGCACTTGAGAAAGATCCTAACAACCCTAACGCATACCTGCATCTCTCCGTAGCGGCAGCTTCAACGACATCGAGACCCGGAGGCACGGCAAGCAGAACTACATTGCGTGAACACATGGAGGCGCAGAGGAAAGCAAAGGGTGGTGGCAAGCTTCCGTCACGGCCAAACTCAGCCATGGCAGATCTGTCGCCCGTGAAGAGCCGTGGACCATCAAAAATGTCACAGGTCACGAACAGGCAAGCTTCTGGTCAATCAAATGCTTCGACAACGGAAGCTTCAGGTTCTGCAGCAGCTGCGAAGAAGGGTAGTTCTCTCATGTCTGGTCCTGTGCGGCGGCCACGAAGGCCGGAGATTGCACGCCCACAAACAGCCGACCCTTATGCATCAAGACGCATGCTACGGCCGACGACTCCGGCAACTGACAGTGATGCCGGAAGCCCAGACAAGAACACTGGCGCGTCAAAGGCATCCGCTGCAGCTTCTGGCACTGCTAGGAACACGGCCAAGACAGGAGGAGTTGCTAACGGCAGCCCTCGAGCGAGCCCGTTCCGGTACAGTCCTGCTCTATCAAGGAAGCAGTCGCAGCCTGGACTGGATTCAAGACCTAGTAGCAAAGGCAGTGAGACTGCTCGTAGCTTCCGGGAGGACGACCGCCCGGAGCGCATGCCGAGAGGCATCACTGATAGGGGCCAATTTTCCCCAGGTCATAAGCGTCCTGGACTCGGCGAGACTAGGTCCGTGGACAGTGGCATCCCATACTTGGCAGATGAAGAGAACTTTACCATGGTCATGCCAAGTCTACCAAATCAGCCACGAGCACCTTCGCCTTTGGCATACAGGAGTCCTATTAGGGCCATGTTTGAGGAAGCGCGGAACGTGGGCGAGCTCTCGCCCGAGGCGCAGCGTACCATCAGTGGCTCAGGAGGGCCAATGGACGACGTGGACAGTGCTCACCCAGGCGGACCTGTTCGAGCAGCTGATGAGGTGCACATATACGAGGATCCATTCGTTGAGAGCACGACAGAAGCTGGCGCGCAAGATGACCGAAAGGTCCTGGGCGAACTCCCGTTGAACGAGAACGTCAGAGAGACAAGCCCTACACAAAGCGTTGGCTCGAGCAATGGTCCTAACAGCCCACCTCAAACCAACGGCGTAAGGCCTCCACCACTCCGCTCGACTCCTCAGGACCGGGCAGAGGTCGTCAGAAACCGAAGGCTACTTAGCTCTGGCATTGAGCGCATCAGGACCAAGGCACTGGATGCACACGGCTTCCGCCGCGTCCAAGATCTCGTGAAATACAAGGGCGACATCTGGGATGGCGGGAAGAAATACGATGGGCTCATGACGGTCCTTCTCGAATACCTACAGACCATGGATCAAGATTCAAAACTGGCACAACAGCCTTCAAAACTCGCCGGCCTCAAAGCGCAAGCCTTGAGCGTGCTTCGAGCTCTGATTGCACTGCACCCCAAAGACGCGACAGCCTGGCACGCCAAAGCTCTCGTCACCGTCCTCGCGGTCCGCAGCACAGTAGACGCAAACAGCCACGTCACATCCGACATTCAACGTACAGCCAACGAAATCATCAAAGACGCCAATCACGAAAACTGCATCGACGCAGTCCTCGATTTCCTCCCCGAAGGCAGCGAAGAATCCCCTCGAATGATCGCCATGGCACTTTCACTTCTCCGCCAACTTGTCACAAAATCGAAGTCTGACAGAGATGCAAACCTGGGTCCCGAACGCAAGTCCCGACTCGCACAGACTACTGCTCGCTTTTTGAATGATGGGGATTCGGAAGTGAGGAAAGTGGATGTTGATCTTGCGAGTGAGTTGTTTGATGTCTTTGAGCCGAGTAAAGCGGATTTCTGGCAGGAGTTCAGGGGCGTTGATGAGGGTCGTTTGGGGCTGTTGACGTACTACATTGCGAAGAAGGGGAATAGGTTGGCTGGGATTGCGACGCAGTAAGGTTCATGCTTCGCTGGAGAAGAGGGGAGGTGAAGGGATGGATGGATGAGCACTTGATCTCGTATTCTCTTTGTCCTTGTCCTCTTTGCAGGCAACACATTGTCGTAATAACCACTGAGTACAAGCGCAGGCGTTGGATTGGGGGGGATGGGAAAAGATGAGGAGTCTTTTTGGTTTTGGGAGGGATGGTGGGTTGCGATGGGGGGAAAAGCGACCAATGAGTAACTACCACTCCTACTACTACCACTTCCAGCTTCTTTCTAGGATTCTCTCTTCCGGTATAGCATTTTTGGCGTGTATCATACCTGGTTTGAGGACGTGTGGAAATAAAACATCGTCCTTCTCATGCGTTATTGTTCATGTGATGCATGCATGTATGTGAAATATGGGGGGAAGAGTGAGAGAATCGATTGACGCATGCAAAAGCAGAATAGCGAAGCTTCGTGACAGCATCTCTCTCGTGACTGCACCTAGCCTATAGAATTGCCCGAATAAGGCAATGAAAAGCTGCACTGGTTGCTGCAGGGGCGGATCAAGCGTTTGTCGATCTTGATCCCAGTCTAGAAGGAGTATAGGCACGAGTAAGGGGTGAGTTACGGTGAAGTTCAAGCTGTGGGGTCAACCGGCGTGGTCGTGGCGTCAGAATGTGATTGCACCTGCTCTCGTTGCTCCTTGGAAACATAGGTTTGTACGTGGGATCGGCGAGCACTGAGCGTTGTTCTCAGTTGGCCGGACATTTGTTGCGTGGAGTGACTCCTGAATTTCTGCTGCGATGCGATCGATGTGTGTTGTACCTGACAGATCCCTAAGGGATTGGACGAATCAGATGTCGAATGTGCCTTGGAGTTGTGCCTGGTGCAGGATGTGTCTGTTCATGTGACCTGTTGCCATCCTGCAGCATCTGCAACGGAAGCCACTCCGGATGTGGTTCTGGTGCCCTAGCGGCATGGTGTAGATGAGCACCGACAGGCTGTCAGGCTGCGACGCTACACGTTCCAACGTGTTCGGCGTTTTTTTTGGGTCAACGCCACTGAGAACGCTTTCTCTGTCCGTTGCTTCCTTTGGGCAGCGTCAGCGTTGTCAGCCCGGATCAGCGTTGAACGAGAGACCAGCAGGTGTGGGAGCATGTATCTGTGTACACTCCTCATCTGGCGAGGGTGAAGTCTGGCCAAGGTCTGATCGTTGTTGTGATTCGCCAATCCGAGGTTCTCGATCGCGGCTATGCGGGCTGCGAGCTGGCGAGAGCGCGAAAAGCGGCCCGCTTGCGCACGATAATTCGCCGACCGAAGCACAAAGTGTTGTCGCAACGTGTGAACATTTGGATATGACGATGTGTGCTGTTGCGCAGCACGAAGAGGGTGTGGTGATCTGCTGACGCGTCCGTAGGAGAGGCTGGAAGACAGGTTTGCAGCAATTCAGCGGTGAGGCTGGCCCGATGTTGGGTCATCATCCTGGACCTGCCTCGGCTCCCCTATTCTTGTCTCCTCCACGCTGCATTGCTGCTTCACGAGCGGCACAGCATACAATCCTGGCGGACGCGTGTGGGCCAGCAGCAATTTGCGTGTCGCGCTCAGGGTCTCGCGTGTGCTCGTGTGCTCGAGCTCGGCTTTCACGACAACGTTGCGTTCGCGAGAGGAAATGCACCAACAGAGGCGCATGCGGGATAGCCGCGAAGGATTTGGCGTCGAATCCAGGGCGTTTGACAGGCTGCGCGAGAGAGTCTGCGACAGCGCGCGTCCACTGGCCACAGGGGTCGTCGAATCCATTTGGGACGGGCAGTGATGGGCCAAACAGACGGTCAGGCAGGATGAGGCAGCACGCCAGGCAGATCTGCGTGGGTTTGCGGCACAATGCAAGTCTTCATCTCGATGAGAGGCTCGGCCGCCGTGCGTCCCCGTTTCACCTTGGGGCCCTGGAGCGGAGACGCACGCCCAGCCAGTAGGCAGATGGCGTGGTTTTCGTCGAGCCACACACCGCAGCAGCACAGCGAGTGCTCGCCATGAGACGTCGCAATGGGTGGCGCGTCGCATCGCTTCCTGTCTGTCCCACGCACGTCGCACCACACGGCATATACCCGTGCGCCGAGCTGGTGGTGGAGCGCAACGTGCAGGACACTGTGGTATACAGACGGCAGGCGGACGCTAGGAAGGCCAGCGGAAAGGCTGTTTCAAGATGCGTCTGTTGCGCGCCGGCCTGTGCAGAGGGAGCGAGTGCACGCAGGCGAGCCCTGGTCGGCGAGGTGCTTGGAAGTGTCATCAGCCGTCTCGCGTGTCCGCAATCCCACTGCCTGCCTGCCTGCCTGCCTGCCTGCCTGCCTGCCTGCCTGCGCTCTCTCGTGGCGCCCTGCTGCTACTGCTGCTCGATCGCTGTGCCTAGCCGAGCCATGGTCGCCGTGCTGTGCTGCACCACCTCCGCCGACCCTCCGAGCGGCGTCGTCGATGTTGGGGTCACTGTTGTCGCTGCGCCCCGCTAACCCGAACTCGCAAGCGCCATTCGCTCACGCCGCCCGAGCGAGAGTTTGAGCGGTCGAGATCTGAGCTGGTCCCCCCTTCACTTCCCACCTTGGCGCAACTGGACCTCGCGGACTGGGGCGGCACTGGTCTTCTGCCGGCGCTTTGCTGCAACCACGCCTCGTCATCTTCACCACCGACACCTCCTGTCGGCACTCACGGCGGCGGTGCGCGACGGCGCGGGCACACTCGCTTGGACTTGGAGCTGCACGATTGGGAGGAGCGTTGTCGCGAATGCTTCATGCTAGCCGGCGAGCAAGGAGACACATAGCAGCACGGGAGCTGCGTGAGAAGAGAAGAAGCAAGCAAGCAAGCAAGCAAGCAAGCAACACCGCGGCGGAAGAGCAGGCCCCACGAATGGGATCGCGATCACGAAGCACGACGAACGAACACACCAGGCTATCAGCGCCACCGACATCCGAAGGCGTCGCCGCTCCGGCATTACATGACCCATTGCCCGGGCGGAGCCCACGGCAGTGACAATGGCTACGATGGAGTCTCCTAGCACATACCCCGAATCACCGATGGAGCAGGAGGATGTGGTATACCCGTGCAAGGGCTGTGGAGAGGTATCATCACATCCAATTCCAAGTAGGTTGCGACATGGAAAGTCTAACTAACACATCGCCGTAGATACTCGAAGAGGGCAAGGCATTTGAACTTGGTACGTGCGATCCTTCTCTGATGCTGCATGAGCATGAGCGGCCCAGACAACATGATGGAGATCTGGCTGCGGGATGGAATTCATGCTGACGATGATCACACAGCGGGCAACCGATGGCACATTGATTGCTTCCGATGTAATACATGTGGCACTCTTCTGGACTCGGACGCCAACCTCCTCCTCCTCGGCGATGGGAGCCTCATTTGCAACAACTGTACATACAGCTGCAGCGCATGCAACAACAAAATCGAGGACCTGGCAATTTTGACAGGAGATCTGGCCTTTTGCTCGGGATGTTTCCGATGTCGAAACTGCAAGAGAAAGATTGAGAATCTGCGATATGCTCGCACCTCGCAGGGCATCTTCTGCATGAGCTGTCATGAGAGTCTCATGGCGCGACGGCGGAAAAAAGCGCGAACACCGAAACAGACAGCGGCAGGAGCGCAACCGGGGCACGATAAGGCATTGCCTTCGCTTCCTCCTGGAGTTGCTCCTCAGAGCGCGTTCACACCAGAGAGTGAGGCAGCGCCCGAGACGGACTCGGCCAACCAGACGCCGCAATTGGAATCCGCGTCACAGAAGCACACGACTTCACGCACTCGCGGTGCATCTCATTCCAAGAATTATAATCGCGACGTATCCCCGCTTACTGACACGACACGGAAGGGTGAGTGGAACGGCATTTTTGAGCATGAACAATTAGGAACTAATCGCAAGCAGATGGGCCCACATTGCCAGCCAGTACATATGGCGAAGGGAGGCCCTCCAACGTGTCGAGCTCGAACGACGATGACGATTCGGAGAGGGGCTTTCTCCCAATGGCATTCGATCCTACGCCAGTGCAAGCGCCCCCGCAATCGCAGATGTCAATGCCGCGAAACAGAACTTCGAGAGCACCCGAGGAATTGTCACCGCCAACAGCGCAGAAAGAGAATCAGCCGCCGAGAGACTATTTTGGCGCAAACGGGCGACTATCGGCAAAGCCGTCCACGAAAGAGCATACGCAAGATGCGCGCCCAGGAACTGCCAGTGCTTCGTCGAGATCTGTCTCCACTGAACGCGAACCTGACCGGGATCGCTCGGCGAGCCATTCCAAGCCGAGTCCACACATTTTGTATCAAGACAAGGGCCGCAGCAGGAAGCGGGATACCTCTGGAGGCAATACGCCTGTGAATGGTGCTACGCCTGTGGTCACCTCACCACCCGAGCGGACTGCCAGCAAGCCGCAACCACATCCTCTAGCGACAGACCACAAAGCACTGAGCAATCAAGCTAGCCCCCAGGACCCTTTCCGACTCGGAGAAGTTCCGACCTCGAAACGAGCTGACTCGCGGAAGACCTCGCGCACAGGAGAATCAGATGCGATATCCCCTATGGAAAGGTTAAGTCGGGATAGCGATTCCAACAAGCCCATTTCCCCAGTGTCCGTAGGCTCCCAGAACTCTGTCAACCCATTTGACGATCCCAGGCGCAAGGATGGTACTACACCAGGCGCTACACCTGTCCCACCCCGACACGCTGACAGAGGTTTACCATTGCGAGGGGACTCTTTGAACACTGCACCTGCTATTACTATGCAGTCGGCAAGTGAGCAGTTGACTCCAAGCACCAATGCAGCCCACAAAAGGGACGTTTCAGCTTCATCAATGGCGACGTCTTTCGTCGACGCACAGAGCACCATATCTCGGGATACCAGCCGTTCGAGACCCGAACCACAACAGCGGGTCAGCCTTGATCTCGCTCCGCCGCCGCGGTCTGCCACGCGACCGACTGCACCCAGCAAGTCCGTTGCTAATGATGACTTTATTGCACCTCGACCCCCTCCGCCGCCGCCTCCACCGCCGGCGACAGAAAGGCACAGACAGAATGATTCGATCAGCACTCTACAGAGTGAAGATCGCGACGCCCAGCAGCTATCCCCTGGTCTGCGAAGTGCTGGTCTACCGAAGTACAGTCTCGACGGCGGCTTTAGTATGGACGACGAAATGGGACGAATACTTCGTGGAGAGGCCCCTCAAACATCGGGCAACAACGGATCGTCTTCTCCTTCGGTGCTGAGACGTGTGTCGAATGCTGTGAAGCATGGCAGAAGTTTCAGTGATCGCGCGCCCACGCAAGGAGGGCAATCGCCTAGGAATGGATCGCTCGCAAGCGCGACATCGAACATCACCTCACCCACAAGTGCCGATGGCTTCGAATCAGTTCGCGCGTCGCTTCGGCGTGCGCAGCAGCACATCGCTGAACTGGAGTCGGAGAAGCTGAAGCTGCAGGAGAAACTCGACAATAGCGGTGACCTTAAGGCGGCCAACAGCGAATTGCGAGAAAAGCGCTCCACGATGGCATTCCTCGACACGCAGCGTGAGATGATTGTGCGGGAGCTTGAAACCATGACGGAGCATTTGGCCAAGGTCAAGGATACCAACCAGCCACTGGATATCTCTGCGCTGAAGTCGAGCATTTTGCGTGACTTTGCGGATTCATTACAGAAACTCAAAGACAACATGGGTGCTCAGATTGAAGATTTGATTCGCAAACGCAACGAGCTCACCGACGAGATTGGCAGCTTGATCCAGATGAAAGACAAGGGCTTCCAGGAGTACGAGTCATTGTCAACCAAGAACGCGCAACTGGCTTCCCACAACAACGAGCTCATTCGAAGTATACAGGGCATGTACCAAGACAATCGCGCGCCGAACGGCGCACCTGGAGCCAACGGACTTGGCATCTACAATGGCAACATGAAGGATGCGTCGTCCGCAGAAGTGCGAAACCTCAACCCCGTCGTCACAGATACGTCAATGCCAAACTTGCTGCAGGATCCAGATCATGAACAAGCAACAATCCTAACGACGCCGCAAGTGGTGAATATTCGAAAGGGTGCTCAGCCGAAGAAGTTCAACTGGCGGCGAGGGGGTGAGAAAGTTGCCGGGAAGGTGAGCAAGGGCATCAAGGGTGCCTTTGTTGGCAACGAGCAGCCACAAAAGGGGCAGTATACCATTGGCATGCCTTATAACTCAAGTCATAACGGACAAGCGATGCCTGGAAGCGATCACAGCAGCGTCAACAGCAAGCAGACATTAACAGATGAGAAGAACCTTGGCTTCTTCAAGAATGCCAATGGCAAAGCTGGCATGCACTTGAAGAACAGCAGCAATGTTAACTTGGCTGCTGCCGATGGATCTGGTAAGTGCATGGCGCAACCCAACTTCAAGATATTTATGCTAACGTCTATAGTCCTCTTTGGCTCCGAGCTCACCTCCCGCTGTGAACACGAAGGTCGCGTCGTACCCGGTATCGTCTTGACTTGCATCGCCGAAGTCGAGCTGCGCGGCATTGACGTCGAAGGCATCTACCGCAAATCAGGCGGCGCAGGCCAAGTAAAACAAGTCCAACAAGGCTTCGAAAAAGACCCCAGCTTCGACATCTCCGACGAAGACTTGGATATCCACGCCATCACCAGCGCACTGAAGCAATATTTCCGCAAACTCCCCACCCCACTCATCACTTACGACGTCTACGACGCCTTACTCGAAGCGGGCCAAATCCAGGATAATAAGGAAAAGCAGGCTTCGGCTTTGCGCGCCGCGATCGATAGTCTTCCGGATGCGCATCGCGATTGTTTGGGCTTTTTGTTCCAGCATTTGGCGAAAGTTGTTACGTATGAGAGTAAGAATTTGATGACGCCGTTGAATCTTGCGGTCGTTTTTGCGCCGACGATTATGCGGCCGTTGTCGATTGAGCGGGAGATGAGTGATATGCAGGTGCAGAGGGCAGCGGTGCAGGCATTGCTGGAGAATCATCGAGGGGTTTTTGGAGAGGAGTGATATGTGATGGGTTGGTTGATTGATTCTAGTTGGATGATGAGAGAGAGGGAAAGAAAGACAATGAAAGAAAGAGATCTTCTGTGATTCTTGATTTTTGCTTTTACTCGATTTCTGCTTCTGTGGACATATTGCTTCTTCACTGTTTCTGAGAAGTCGGGTTTGAGCATGCGATTCGTATCTCCTCTGCAGAGTCGGAGAAAGGGGAGAGAAATGGGCGAGCCTTTGGCAAGCAGGCCGACTCGATTTGGAGGGCGATTCGACGAGTGGTCGCGAGGGCGCGAGGAAGAAGAGGAGGAGCAAATCCCCCAACACGAAGATTGCTACGAGTAGGAAGGGAGAGAGACGTTTCCACAGCCGTGAACCAGAATGGGAACTTGTTTCGAGAGGTCTTTTATTAGCGTGCGATTTGGTCGAAGTATGTTGCTGTTGCTGTTTGTTTTCCAGATATCCTCTTGTTTGTTAGCTTTTTCGTCGTTGTTAGTGAAATGAAGTGTGAAGCGTTCCGACTCGATCTTTCCTATGACTTTGATTATGGTGAGTGAGGAAGTGGTGAATGTCGGGTGTAGGGAAGTACAGAAGGAAGGGTAAGTGCGTGAAGTGTGATAGAGCGTAGGAGCAAGTCAGCTATGATTGTGATTTGGCTACGAAATGATTTGCGACTTCCTTTCGAGTGTGCAACGCAAGATGCAAAAGGCGACTGTCACAGTGAGGACATAAAATGAAGAAGGAAAGAGAAAGAGTATTGCGCGACTACATGTGCAGCAAAAGAAAAACAAAAAGTCGTAAGTCCGAATTCGAACACGCGACTTTGCAGGAATTGGCAAAAAGAAGAACACAAAGGGAAGGGCTGTTGAACAGCCAGTCTAGAGTTCCATTTCTCTGAGTGAGCTACTTCTCTGAGGGTGGTACTAGTTTCACCGTATATAAAGGTCAACTGGCAGTCTGCTGCCTTGGAGAAATCCGCAGGTTTCCGGAGGCAGTGCGGGCTAAGCGGCGATGTGGACTTTGGGTATGGGAAAGCTTATGTGCGTGGAGAGATGGTAGACGGTTGCGAGGATCTCTGAGGATGTTTGGAGGGAATGTGAGTTGATTAGCGGGTAGGCGCGTGGGATACGATGGAGGTGTGTTGGACTTAAGAAGTGGATTGAGCGTCGCATAGACTGTTTGTTAAGGCCCTTCATCGAGATGGGAGCCGCAATACGCTCCGGCTTGGCCTCAGGTAGAGCATACTAAAGCTGTTCATAGGCAGACGGGATGCATTATAGGTGCCATCTTATGTTGCCATCGAGCCATTCGACCGCGCCAAGATTTCGTCGGTCTGGAAGCAGATGGATGCGCCTTGCCGTGATGCTTGTAACAGGGTGGCAGTGACAAGTTTGCCATATGATCGGGTAGGCACAGTCCCGTTTATAGCTGACCTCTGATCATGATAAATTGATCTGAAGCGCAGAGAATGTATGAAGCTGCTCGTGAAAAGAGAGGTGAAGTGAAGTGGGAACCGATGACGGACTGCAAAGCTCCCCCGAGCGAACAAACCCTGTCAAACTTTCGTGGTTGAGACGCCGACCCAGCTGTCCGAAGATTATTGTTTCCATCTCCATTGCACTCGACATACTCGACACGACATCTCCCACTCTCCGAATCCAGCATCTCGTCCCTCACTGCCATCATGTTCGCTGCACGCAAGGTCTCGCAGTCCGTCCTCGGCGCCGCCGTCCAGCGCCGGGCATTCTCCGCGACTGCTAGCAATGTGAGCTGCTTTCCATCGCATCCCTTCAACCGCGGCGCGACCAGCAGGCATTGAAAGCTAACCATCACGCGTGTCTACAGGCATCCAAGGTCGTCGTCCTCGGAGCCGCTGGTGGTATCGGCCAGCCTCTGTCTCTCCTCCTGAAGCTCAACCCACGAGTGAGCGAACTCGGACTGTACGATGTGCGCATGGCACCAGGTGTTGCCGCCGACGTTGGCCACATCAACACCAAGAGCACAGTATGCATGGGAGAACTTGATACAGCAGAAGCGCAACAACTGATGATCAATCAAGGTCGTTGGCTACGAGGCCGGTGAGGCCGGTCTGGCTGCTGCCCTCAAGGGCGCCAACATTGTGGTCATCCCAGCTGGTGTGCCACGCAAGCCAGGCATGACCCGTGACGGTACATGGTCTCTCGCTCCCAATGCGCAGTGCGGCATTGACTGACGGAATGATTGCAGACCTGTTCAACACCAACGCATCGATCGTCCGCGACCTCGCCAAGGCCGCCGCCGAAAACTGCCCTGACGCTCACATGCTCATCATCTCCAACCCCGTCAACAGCACGGTCCCAATCACCGCCGAGGTTTTCAAGAAGGCCGGCGTCTACAACCCAAAGAAGCTGTTCGGTGTCACCACCCTCGATGTCGTCCGTGCCTCGCGTTTCATCTCCCAGATCAAGAACAACGACCCAGCCAACGAGAACATCACCGTTGTTGGAGGTCACTCCGGTGAGACCATTGTCCCACTCCTCAGCCAAGCTGGCCACAACCTCGAGGGTGAGGAGCGTGACGCATACGTCAAGCGTGTGCAGTTCGGTGGTGACGAGGTCGTCAAGGCCAAGGACGGTGCTGGCTCTGCCACCCTCTCCATGGCCATGGCTGGTGCCCGCTTCACCGAATCCCTCCTCAAGGCCGCTCAGGGCGAGAAGGGCGTCGTCGAGCCAACCTACGTCGACTCACCGCTTTACAAGGACCAGGGCGTGAACTACTTCGCGTCCAAGGTCACTCTTGGACCTGACGGTGTCGAGGAGATCCACCCAGTGGGCAAGGTCACCGAGCACGAGCAGAAGCTCCTCGACGTGTGCTTGAAGGACCTCAAGAAGAACATTGAGAAGGGTGAGCAGTGGGTCAAGGAGAACCCTTAGATTCACGATTGCATGAATTGAGGATGAAGGAGTGAACGAATCATCAAGCAGAGTCCGGTTGTGCGCTGGACGCTGTGACGGAGGCTGCTTCTGCAATGGGGGTTTTGTGGCATAGAGCTTCTGTAACCCAGCTGTAGATTACTGTATCCTGCAAAAGTCGCGTGTACCATTATTCAGATGTCCTGTCTAGTCACTATTTCCGAGTGTTTCCTTAAGAGAATCAACCTACGTACTCCTCAATTGCGCTCAGCAGGAGATTGCCAGCTCACTTGCAAGCATCGTAGCTTCACGGAGCTCGCCAGCATGCCGTGCCTGCCAAGTATAATGCCCGTCGGCGATATGAGGCGAAAGTAAGACAATAAGCCGTCTGCTCCGAGCCAGGTGCACAAAATATTAGAACATCACTTGACCAGCAACACGACAGCCCTTATGCACCATTCTGCTGAGCCCTCTCCACATGCAGAATCCACCACATGAGCCACGGCATCATCGCACGTAACTCGGAGCGCGTCCCACAAGAGCTCGGTATACCAGGGGGGCCAGACTTGGTTCCGTGAGCGGATCCCATCTCTCGTGGGTTAGCCGTGGGGAAGGACGGGAACCCGAGTCAAGTTGGCGGTACTTTTAGGCGCTGCGTTGTCCTCTTGCGCTGGGCAGGAGACGACCAGTTTCACTAGACGGAGCACTTCTCACTTGCACGGTCTCATCAACTACACAGACACATATCGACCCGCAGCTGATATCATCCCGCTCACTTGTGAAAGACGATCAAAGACCGAGCGGCCCCTGTCGCGCCGAAGACAGAATCCGCAGCGCAGCGTCTGCTTTTGTGCCGAGGTCTAAGGAACGGGCTGCGTGGTGACGACAGCAGCCGGCAGCACCAACCACGAGACGGCCGCCCGGAGCTACGCAAAAAGTGCAGCGCGCGCGACGAGAATTGCCAGCTTCGACCGCGGGAAACGACAGGGTGCTTCGGCTATCACAGCGCTGCGGAAATATTCTTAGTACGAGGCCACAGAGTGTCTCCAGCAGGTTCCCTTCCTTCTTGCTCGTCCTCCCTTCGTTCCACTGTGCCATGTTCGCGGCGCTTGCCAGAAGGCGAGTCTTCAATACTGCTGCTCCAGCGACGGCCATTTACCGAGGGACAACTACTCCAGGCCTGCAGGTGCGTGTGCTTCCGACACATATATGGGTACCTCTGCCGAAGTACTCCTGGTGTTTCTGCTCTGAATGACCATTGTGAGACTCATTGCTTTGACAGAAATTCACCATGGCACAACAACAGAAGCGGAAGCAGAGCAGTCTGCCAGCAGGTACGTGGGAGCATGCAATGTCGCGTGATGGGACACTGAACTGACGGTTACACCGCGAAAGGCTACAAAGAGGATCACAGCAAAGGTGCAATGCTACGATTCGAGGAGTCGCTGCCACGGTTACCAGTGCCTACGCTCGAGGAGACGGCCAAACGATACCTGAAATCCGTTCACCCACTGCTCACGCCAGCCGAATATGACAACACCAAGATGGCCGTGGAGGCATTCGTGAAGCCTGGCGCAGTTGGACATACACTACAGGACAGGCTAAAGGCCAGAGCTGCGGACCCTGGGACCAAGAACTGGTTGTCCGAGTGGTGGAACGAGGCGGCGTATCTGGGATACAGAGACCCCATTGTGCCATATGTCTCATACTTCTACAGTCACCGCGATGACAGAAAACGAAGGGACCCCGCGAAGCGTGCCGCAGCTATTGCATTCGCTACACTTGAGTTCAAGAAGCAGGTGGACACAAACGCACTGGAACCAGAATACATGAAGAAACTCCCAATGGCCATGAACTCGTACATCTGGATGTTCAACGCATGCAGAAGACCAGCTAAGCCATCCGACTACCCCGTCAAGTACGAAGCAGAGCAGAACCAGCACATTCTTGTCATTCGCAAGAATGCTTTCTTCAAGGTGCCACATACTCACAATGGCCAGAACTTGAGCGCGAAGGAGCTGGAGTACCAGTTCAGACGCGTGTATGAGATGGCAGAGAAGGCTCCAGCAGTCGGTATCATGACTACGGAGAATCGCGACAACTGGGCAGACATGCGGGAGCGTCTGGTCAAGGCAGATCCAGCTAACCAGGTAACGCTCGAGGCTATCGAAAGTGCTTCCTTCGTAGTCTGCCTCGACGACGCCACTCCTGTGACCCTCCACGAGCGTTCTCGCCAATACTGGCACGGTGATGGCAGCAACAGGTGGTTCGACAAGCCTTGCCAATTCATTGTCAACGACAATGGCACTTCCGGATTCAACGGCGAACACAGCATGATGGACGGCACGCCCACTTCACGACTCAACGATACCATCCTGCACTGGATGTTCAACGATAAGCTCGACTTCGAGAACCCTCAATTCCGATCTGACATCCCCGACCCAGCACCACTGAAATTCAAGCTCTCAGGCGAGAACTACGCCGACATCGCCCTCGCGCAAACACACCACATCGGGCTCATGAGCCAACACGAGCTCCGCGTCGAAGCCTTCCAAGGCTACGGCAAAGGCCTCATGAAGAAATTCAAGTGCTCACCCGACGCCTACGTCCAAATGATCATCCAACTCGGCTACCACAAATTCTACGGCAAGAACCGTCCAACATACGAATCCGCCGCCACGAGACGTTTCCAAGAAGGACGAACCGAAACATGCAGAACTGTGTCTGATGAAGTCGTCGCCTTTTGCAATGCTATGGCCCACCATCTCAGCACAGACGAGGAGTGCCGTGACCTTTTCCGCAAAGCTATCGGTGCTCACATCGAATACATCACCGCCGCTTCCGACGGAAAGGGTGTAGATCGCCATCTCTTCGGTCTAAAGAAACTCCTCAAAGACGGCGAAGAGGTTCCTCAAATTTTCAAGGATCCTGCGTATACGTACAGCAGCTCGTGGTTCATTTCTTCGAGTCAGTTGTCGTCCGAGTACTGGAATGGTTATGGTTGGAGTCAGGTCATTGATGATGGATGGGGGTAAGTCATTCCTTTCTCAGCCCAACACTTCAGAACAAAAACAAGTGCTTTGATGCATGTGAAGACATTGGAACAATTGCTGACAGTTTTATGAATTACAGAATCGCCTACATGATCAACGAAAACAGCGTACAATTCAACATCGTCAGCAAGAACCTCGGAGCGGAACGGATGGCGTTCTTTTTGAATGAGGCGGCGCAGGATATTCGAGCGATTTTGGAGAGTGAGAATACTAGTGCTAAGGCGAAGTTGTAAAGAAGAGTCGAACACAAAGAGCAAGTTCCTTCAATCCAAAGCAAGCCTTGTATGGGAATTCAGATCGAATCGTACATACCTCGTTATTGCTGCGAGGGCCTTGGACGGAACTGAAAGAAGATCTGTGGACGAGATCTAGCAGTGGAGTGTTGTTGTGCTGCAACTTGAGGCTGAGGTATCCTTGTGCACGAGTTGAGTTGTCGTTTATATATTGACATATGAGGAGCAACCTTGAAGCGTCCCAGAGTATGGGCCGTGAGCGAAGTTGAATGTTTTGTATAGCGGTAGAGAGAGAATCACAAAAGAGAATTGAGCGACGATTTGCCTTTGGCTTTCTCAATTACTCTCTTACGCATTCACGTCAATCGTAGCACATGTGTAGAGCAGTGTGAGGTGGCTTCTCCGCACTCCATTAATAGCCAGCTATCATCTCTGTCGCGCGACCCTAATTATCTGCATAAGGCTCTCGAACGACCCACGACTACCTGCTGCGTCAAAGAAACGCCCTCCACTCCCAAGAAGAAAGACAATTCCCGGTCTGTGCCTCTGAAGCAAATGGGGTATCGTAAGAGACATTGAACTTCCGTCCTTCGCCTTCCTTATGTAGTAAACTCCGATCCATGCTGTTGCTTTTCCCTGTTTAAATCAAACTCCTCGCTGTGCTCTGTTTGCTAAAAGATTGTTCAGTGGTACGCGATTTGGGCGTTTTCATCAGAAGGCGTTGTTGAAGATCAGGTCTGCTACTTCATCATCGTAGTCGGAAAAGATCTCGTCCGAAGAATCAACATCGGATGGTGTGAGCTCTCCTGCTCCGGACGAGCAAGAAACTGCCATCCCTGATCTCCGACCTCGCAGAAACAGACGCCTCCGTTGGCGATGCTTGGTGATTTAAGTATTGCTCCGCATTCTCGACTTCAGGCTCGATTTCTGGTTGTGCATCGCTCTCCGTAATGCGGTCCGCATCGCCACCGTACTATTGCGACTGGTCGATGAAGGGTGCAAAAGTCCGGCCGCCGAAGCGCTCCAGGTCGTCATCATCATCCATATTCACGTCGTCATCTTGAGATCGTTCCAGAACTCTCTTCGTGCGAGGAGCAGATACTCCATTCGCGAATCCGTTAATCCCATTCGTTCCATGGCCAGTACCATTCTCGTGCACCTGCTGCTGCGCCTGCACAGTTCTCTGCGCGCACAGGATGTCCCAGTATCCTTGCAACAGCCTCTTCATAGAATCGTCAAAGTTCACGCAGAACCGCTGAGCCTGGCACAGCTGCATGGCCTTGATGTAATCCACATCCTCATGCATCTCCATCAGATACGCGGCCACCACGCCAGCGCTGCGCTCATTCCCACTCTCGCAGAACACCAACACCTTGCCCAACTGCTGCCCATTGGTCGATTGATACATGCGAGAGAGGTGCTCGTTGATCATTTGACTCGTCCTCGCGAAACTCCGGATCAGATCCTGGTGACCCGTCAGATCTACGCTCTGAGCCTCAATGCCCAGCTTCTCGGCCATGCGGAAGGGCGTCTGCATGAGCCTCGACTCGAATCCCTGTTTCTGCCGCACACCCAACAGCATAGTGACGCCCTGCTCACGCAACCATGCTTCGTCTTTGGCGGCTGTCATTGGACCTAAGCACAGGAAGGGCAGGATGGTTTGGGCTTCGCGGCGCAGTTCGTATGTCCATTCGAGCGGGGCATTAGACTGGACGAGATTGTCATAGTTGACGCTTTGAAGGAAATTGTAGGTGCTCGATTTGATGGCTCGTAGGGTGATTTCGGGCACGGCGTCGGCGTTGAGAGTGGGTGGAGGAACGACGATGCGTGGCGGGGTGGGCACGCGGTAGGTGTAGATGTCGGTCTTGTGCGGGTAGGCGAGCACGGCGGGCTCGTGGCTGGCCATGTTGGGCGAAGATGTGTTTGTGTGTGCGTAGCCGGGTGCGAGGACAGTCGGCAAGGTGCAGAAAAGCGGCGGCGGCGTTTCGATGCCGGCGTCGTCGTGGGAGTTTCGCGGGCGACCGATGGATATGCCGTTCACTTGGTTCGAGGCGTGTCGGTGGAGGAAAGAGTTCAAAGTCGAACGAGAAGCGAAGTTCTTGTCGCCATGGGAATTCAGTGGCAGGCAGGCACGTGTTACTTGCACGCGCAGAGCGGAAGGTACGCGAGTGAGTGAGGAAGAAGTAGGAATCGAGGAAAGTGACGCTGGATGATCCCTGTCACGTTGCACATGCATGAATTCCCGCGGGGTCACTGAAGACAACCGTGCCGCGCTTTGCCTGATGCAGCCGCGTGCCTGATCATCGCCGACATGTGAACATGCAAGTGAACTTGACAGAACACACGCGTGGGCTCTGGATTGCTGCTTCTAGCGCCAGCGTGGAGGTCCACTAGAAACACTACTAATGTCTTGCGGGCACGCAGCAAGTTCTATTGGGACACATCAAGATCAATACACTGGCCACAGCGGCACATCACAGTCGGACTTCGTGAAACATATACCAATAGGAGACCAGGCGAGAGAACCTTGAGGCACGCAAAAATGCGACGCCCAAAACCAAGCCAAGCTTGAGTGGTCTTGCGGACCATGTTTTACGTCTGCTCAAAGGCAGGCGAGCTGCTGTACAAACCCATTATCGTGCAGGACGCCGTCGACGCCCCAGTCCCTGTTCGAACGCCATACAGTCCGGTTCTAGGCAGAAGCCTTGCCCTTTTTCGCCTTCTTCGACTCGCCATTCACGCTCGCCTTGACCTTGCCAGCAGCAGCATCTTTTTGCTTCTTCAATGCCTCTTTTCTTGCCGCCTTTTCAGCCTTCTCCTGCTCCTTGGCCTCAAGCTCCTCCGTGCTCTCGCTCTTCCGCTTCTTTGGGAGAGCAGGCTCCTCTTCCACCTCAGCAACATCACTCTTGCGCTTCTTCTTCTCCACTTTGCGCATCTTTCCATCCGGACCAGGAATCTCCACGTACTCGTTGCTGTTCGCGTCGGTCAGCGCACTGCGCTTGCGCTTCTTGCCTGGGTTCTCCTTTGAAGGTGCCTCATCGAGTACGTCCTGCTCATCAGCCCAAAGCTCATCTGTGAGCCAGATAGGCAGGGCAGCAGTCTCCGGTCCCTTCACATGCACAGCTCGCACGTTGCGCCATTGTTGTGGGACATACTTCTCTACCAAGCCAGCGACCACAGCTTCGACGTTCGCTTGCACTTGTTCAGCTGTCATACTCGCCTTGCCAACCTTGATCGCAGTCGTAGTCGAAGGTGCGAGGTGTACCAGCGCGGCTCCCAATGCCTTTGTGATCTCGTGTGCCACATCCTCAGGTCTGATGTCCTTCTTTTCCACTTTGCTACCTCCTTCAGCGAGCTTCTTTCTCTTCTCGCCGTTCTCCAGAAAATTCTGCCTCTTGCCCTCGAGCGTGATTGGAATCGGTCTCTTCGACCCACCCTTGTAGAACACTTTGCCCAGCACACCCGGCAAATATGTAATGATGCGATCGTCCGCGAGGAAGATATCGTATTCGGAGAAGAGTTGCCTCTTCGACTCGTAGCTCTTGTACTTGGACTTCAACTTCTCCATACCAATAACACGCGCAATCCTCTTCCCCACATCAAGCGGAAACGAGGACTCAGCGACAAGATCCTTGTACTTCCTTTGTGGATCCGCAGTGATCAGGCAAACCCTCAGCCCTTCCTCCTCAATGCTGCGCAGCGGGTTCGGAAGAACAATTTTGCCGGGTTTGAGACGCTTCTTGTCCACGATGTGCTTTTTCGTAGTCAGGATCAGCCAAACTGGGCTGTCTTCCTCCACTTTCTCGCCGTCGTCTGCGTCGGCGAGGAGGTTTGCTTTCTCGCGCGACGACGATTTGGTGGAGACATTGGCGTTGATTTTCTTGAGGAGGGCGGTGGTGGCTTTGAGGGTCTGCGATGGGTCAAGTTGGTAAGGAGAGCTGCTCTTGGGGACTGCGACCTCGGTCGTCGTCTTCCTCGTGAGAACTTTGGAGGGCGCCATGTTGGTTGTAGGTGTTGGATTTCTGGATTGTACGAGAGAGGCGCAAAGACAAAATTTCTGGAGACGGAGCTGCTCGCGCAAGTTTGGAGGCAGGTGTGGCGAGCTGCCGAAACTTGGCATGAACCGAACTTGCTCCACTTTGGTCACCTTAGGCAGCCACGAACTGGAGCCATTTTGCCTCACGTCTGTCTCAGACACTGTTAGGATATCTACACATCACTCATGCCTACGCTTCAGTCCGCCAGGGATTTACAGATTACAGCAAGAAATGCAAAGATTCCCACGTCCCAAATACGATGCGCTCGTTGCAGAGCTCCTGTAGTACACGCTCTCGACCGATTGTGTACTTCACAGCACATTGGTAGCGCGAAGTGAGGGAATCGTCCGAACAAGATCAAAGATGACTCTCTAATGAACAGCACCATTCGTAGCGCCCATTGGCTTTGCCAAAGATTCAATGTTTCGCAGCGCACGGTACAACGTGACCTTGTGGCGTTGGCTGGATCTCCTGCGGCTGCAGATGAGTAGGCTGCCTCAGCCTTGCAATGCCTCGCACCAACAAGCGTCTCGCACATCAGATGCTGCTGCCTTCCGCACATCCAGCACAATTTGAATCACAATAGCATTTGTCGACCTAAAGGATTTGCGACAATAGACGTTGTCAACCGACCCTGCCTGAGCCTTCGAGATGCGATTGCTGAAAGCTGATCTCCAAATGGGGCTAAAAGTCATTAACTACAGTGATGGCACTGAGATACCAAGATATGCAATTCTCTCACATACGTGGTACGCGGACCACGAAGAAATCTCCTTTGCGGAGCGAATGCTGGCCACGGACGAGCTGCAGAAGAGAAGAGGATGACAGAAGATTACCGGCAGTGTGAAACGAGCCCTAGCCGATGGTTTCAAGTACATATGGATTGATACTCTGTCATCGACAAAGACAGCAGTACGGAGCTTACAGAAGCCATCAACTCCATGTATCGATATTATCGCGAAGCACAAGTCTGTTACATTTACCTCAATGACATGCCAGGTCCCACGCGACTCCTGGGCACGTCGCAAAGAACGGACCAGCAGACTTTGATCTTCGGCGAGGATTTCGATGGGGCGTTGCGTCTTACAGAGACGGCAGCCACGGTAGACTCAGTCGCTTGCAAGCAATGTCTCACAAAGCCTAAGGCGGCCGTCCGGCAGAGCAGTGAGTATACGTTTTCTGCCACACTACCTGTTGGCATTGAACAAGATCTTGGAATCGGACCTAATGCCCGCCATGAAGGATCGGCGGAAAGTCATTTGCCTGTGGAGATCCCTAAAGCAGTGGCGATGCGAATAGAGACTGAGGACGGCGCCTATCTCTTAAACCTGGTAGCATTCCGCCGATGCAGATGGTTCACCAGAGGGTGGACTCTTCAAGAGCTACTGGCTTCTGAAAGAATCGTGCTATTCAGCGCGGACTGGACCGTGATACCTTTCGAGCTCCTGAAGGATGAGATTTGTGCAACGACCAGAATCCACAACGAAGCGTTGGCCAAGACTCGGCCGATCGCGACATTTAGCGTGGCTCAGCGCATGTCTTGGGCGGCTGGACGTGTTATCAGACGAGTTGAGGATCGAGCTTACTCACTTCTGGGCATTCTCGGCGTCAATATTCCTATTCTGTACGGAGAGGGCAATGCTGCATTTGCAAGGCTCCAGGAACAGGTCATGAGAGTATATTCAAACGACCAGACGATCTTTGTCTTCGATCGAGGGAACAAGGAGCAACGTAGGCCGGCTCTGCTACTGGCACAATCGCCTGACCAATTCCATGACAGTAACGATTTCGTAACAACGGGACGTCCTGCTCAGAATCATTTTCGTGTGACGAATCGAGATGTGACGTTCAACACGCTGGTCCAAAAGAATGGCCACCACGGGGAACCCGGTACTCACCTGTATCTAGCCTGCACTCACGAAAATGATGACACGAAAATTATTGTCCTGAACGTCGTCAGACAGACAACGCTCCTCGCACGGACTCTGCCGAACAAGCCGGACCGAGAAGACTCATACTTCGTGGAGCATACCTTCGGACCCATGGAGAGCATAGATCTACGTTACGCAGTTCGAAGGGACCGGAACATTTTTCGCGTCTCCTTGAGCGTGTTACGTGCTCCCAATGAACGTCGCCTTCATCCGCGCAGCGAAGTTTACTGGTGGCCAAAATCAGAAAAAGATTTAATACTGTGTAAATTCGGGTTCTCAAAATTCCAAGAGCGGACTGCTTACTCGTCGGTGTTCCCGTCGGACAGGCGGTACGCCGACTGGTCTGTCTCGGGGATCTGCTCTAATGGAGTCTGGGATGGTACTAGAGAGCTGTTCGTTCTGGGAGATCGAGACAGCAAACACCCTGTCACAGGGCAGCTCAAAATCTCCCACAAGGGGAGATTGATCGTGACTATCAACATCAAACAACGGATATTCGCGGGCTGGATTGAAGAAATATGACCCGAGGAGGAATGGCGAGTCAGTTTCGATTCTCCCTCCATTCGCCTTCCCTGGTGGTTTCTGGGCGGGTACTCTGTCCAACTGTCGCCAAGATTGCCTAATAGAGTCATCGTCGCTCGTGGCATCATACACTGGATGACCCCAGGAAGTGCAATCATGCCACTGATTTGCGTCACGGACAAAGAGTCGATGATGGTTCCAGTCGAGATTCTCTATGGTGTCATACAGTACGCAATCTGCCTCTTGCTGGTCATTCTTTATGGCCTGTGCTGGCCCCTGCTCGCTGCCGGACCGTATGCCGTCTCGGGTTACGGTATGTATCGCCTAAGTCGCGTAGTCCACGAGCAGGGTGGAGGAACTCACTACATCGCGCTTTTTGTCTTCAGTTGTGCTGGAACGTTAATTGCTGACCTTCTGAGCACTCGGTTGCGCGGCGGGTGGCATCGATTTAGTCCCGTGTTCGGGGAATACGTACTCAAACAATACTTGTGGACTGACGAAAGAGCAGCATTCTGAAGCTATTCCCCTATGGGAGTATAGACTAATTTCGCTGCTGTGAGGACTTCGGCTATACCTATATTCTCAAGCTGATTTACCCCGCCAAATCTGGCTCGCCTTATGCGGTAATAAATGATCCACTTTGTAGCAAGCTACAGACATCACGCCATCCACGATACACGCATACTTTATCGAGCCATCAAGGTGGCATGAACGCTTGACTCTCCGTCAGCCTTTGATTCTTGCCGCTGCGTTTGAGATTTTGATCTTTGTCGAGCACGCCTGTACAGGACTGCGAGTTAACGGTTGCACAAGATGGCCGACCAGTTCCAACTACGAAAAGACTCCAAAATAGTCATCATAGGAGCGGGCGTCTTCGGCCTCAGCACTACTCTACATCTTCTCAAGCGAGGCTACACAAGCATCCACATATTCGATCGGCAACCTTTCGACAAGAACCAATATGATGAAAGACAAGGAGCACATGGTGCGTCGTGCGATCTCAACAAGATCATCCGAGCATCATATGGAGGCGCAAAGCTGTACCAGGATCTTGCATTTAAGGCGATGCCAGAATGGGAGAAATGGAACGAGCAACTTGCCGCTACGCCGAAAACTGAACTACCCTCGAGTCTCGACCCGAATGTTCCACTCTGGCATAATTGTGGGTTTCTGCGATTGAGTTCTGATGGTATTGGTGAGAAGGAGAAGCAGACTCAGGAGAACTTTCCCTCGGAGATTAGGCATACGCAGTACCGTGTCTCTGATGCAGAGAGGAGAGCTCATGCGGCGGAAGAGGGCATCCCATTTTCGAAACTGGACCCGTTCGGTCGCATTGAACGAGGCCAGCCAGTTGATGGCATCCTCGACACGACGGCAGGGTTTGTTCTCGCTTCTCGTGCCTGCGCTTGGGCATTGCATCTTGTGCTACAGACAGGCAAGGTGACTACACACTTTGGGCCCAACAACGCCCTGCAATCGTTCATGAAGACTGGAAATCGTATTTCGGGTATCGTGACCTCGGGCTTTGAGCGGCATAGTGCGGATCTCGTCGTTGTGGCCACGGGTGGCTGGACACCATCCCTACTCCCGGAAGTCGACCGCTTACTTGAGACCACATCTGGAAGTGTATTGAGCATACAACTGCCCGAGAACAGACCTGATCTCTGGGATAAATACTCCGAAGACAACTTCCCCGTTTGGTCCTGGAACATGGAATCTTACGATCCCGGTGACAAGACAAGTATTGGCGGTTTGTACGGTCTACCTCGGACTCCAGAAGGTATCGTCAAGATTGCATTCCGAGGTGCCAAGTGGACGTCCTATACACGGCGTTCGAGCGTAGGCGAGCAATTATCCTACCCAAAGATTGATGCTGATCGTATCCCTGAAGAGGCCATGCGAGTGATTCGGGAATTCGCAAGAGAGAATTTATCGGATCTGTTAGAGTTGGATCTGAGCAACATTCGACTTTGCTGGTACACTGATAGCGTCGATAATAGCTTTCTGATCGATCATGTGCCGAATGTGGAAGGATTGGTGGTGGCTTCTGGTGGAAGTGGACATGGGTTTAAGTTCTTGCCTGTTTTGGGTGAGCATGTTGTTGAAGTTATTGAGAAGCGGAAGACGGAGTATACGGAGCTTTTCAAGTGGCGCGATGCGCCCAGTGGGAAACGGAATGGGTTGGAAGAAGGTCCGGAAGGATGGAGGCCTTTGGAGAAGCAGAGGATGGTTGGGAACAAGGAATGGCGGAATGGTCTTGGTGTGGATGGCAGGAGTAGACTGTGAGCCATCACATTGTTGGAGTGGCCTGCCAGATCAGGGTACGGGTCGTCGCTCCAAGTCGATGGCTTCGAAGCTCGATACACCTCCTGCTGCAGTGGGCCGCCCCGGAGAACCTGCCGAGTGCAGCTCGGCTCTCGGGTGTGACGGATTCTCAACGTGGTCTCCGCATTTCCGGCTGCTGGACTTGCTTCCTCCCACTTCACGGACTGATACCACGGCAAGATGTACGCCGTATGGAACTCAGCTCGCGAAGATACCGCCGACGGCTTGTCACCCTCGCTGACTAATGGCACACCGGCAACGAAGAAACGTCGTATACCGGAAGCCGAAAATGGACGCCGGACTGCTAAGGCCACACGAGCGTGCGATCTGTGCAAGGCAAAGAAGGCCAGATGCTCTGGCTCCAAACCATGTGCAAAATGTTCAGCACGAGGTCTAGAGTGCACTTACCAGAGCCAGTATCTTCGTGGCCGACCTCCCACGCCGCCTTCGTCCACTGTCGAGGTGGGCACGGGGATTCAAGGACAGCAGGAACAGGATGAGGGTGTGGATGTACCACATAGCTCTCCGGCCGTTGATGCATATGAGCAGCATCCTGTCAGTGTCTCGCGGAGCTCACCAGAGCTGGAGGCGGCTGAGATCAACGGGCAGTACGTGGATCGTACCTCCGGATTATCATTCTTGGAGCGTGCCCGATCACGACTGAAGCAACGCCAATCAAGTCACATTGAGGGCTTCCATCAGCCATTGACTGCAGCTGGGGACAAGCCACTTCTTGACTCTACACTTGATGGCAGTCCTACAGGTCCGGCGGTCTTGCCCAACATTCCAGATCAAGAACGGGCGACCGAACTGCTTGATCTTTACTTCGAAGTTTGCGTTGCCTCCTACAAGCCACTTCATAGACCGACAGTCAATGGCTGGTACTCAAGTCTGACCCAAAATCTTGCCAAAGGGAAGCCAATGATAGAGACCATCGGTAATGCTAGAGTAGCAGTGTTGTTTGGAGTCTTTGCAGTAGCCACATACCACGCCCAGAAATCTCACGGAGCCTCTGATGATGTAGCGTCAATGTTCACGAGCGACTCGCTCTTCAGATGCTCCATAGCACTGACAGAGACGGAGACAGGTACACCACATCTCGAATCCGCGCAGGCACGCCTTTTACAAGTCTTCTATCTACTGGCGACCTGCCGTATGAACAGAGCATGGTATATATTCGGAAACTTGATACAAATCCTCTCAGCCTTAGGGATGCACCGGCGAAGCCGCAGACGTCTACAGCCATCGCGTCCGGCACCGGAGTTCATCTATGCTCAGTGCCGTATACGCACCTTCTGGAGCACATACATTCTTGATCGATATATGGGCGTTGTGCTTGGACGACCGCGGCACTTCCACGACAAAGACATTGATCAGGACTATCCCGCTCGAGTTGATGACGACCAGGACACTACCTCCCCACACTATGAAGAGTTGGACAGCGATAGCGAGTGTCATCTCGATGGATTCATTTGGAACATCAAACTTGCTCAGATTGTGGACGAGATATCCGACAGCCTGTATGCTATCAAGCCATCACCCGAAGCATCCCGAACTGAATCTGCTCGCGCCTTCGCAGCCAAATTGGAGATTTGGCACAAATCGTTGCCGGCACTATTGAAAGCGAAGCCTACGAGTCTGGCACGAGGTTTTCGACGCCAATGCGTTGCAGTGAAGATGGCACATCAGCATGCGATATTGCACTTGTATCGGCCTTTCCTGCTGGGACGTTCACGCACAGAAGATATATCAGCTGGCGGCGCGATGCTTTCCTTTCGAAAAGAAAGCATACGCCACTGCATAAAAGCTGCTCGAACAGTCATGCGCACGATAGATGACTTGGCTCGCGAAGGAAAAGTATGGGGAGCCTACTGGTGGAGCCACTACGTGGCGTTCTGTGCGTTGACAGTCACCTACGTATGTTTGCAGTGCGATCGAGACCTTGAAAGAAACGAGCGGGATGCACTCATAGTGCTCGCTGAACGCTGCCAGAACCATCTTGCTCAGGCGACAGCTACGAACTCTCCGAGTCGCAGGTACAGCATAATCCTTGAAGAGCTCCAGAGCCAGGTCCTTGTCCAGTGGTCCAGCAACACGCGAAGATCGTCCCAAGTCGATAATGCGAATGCGTCTGTTGCTCTTGCCGGTGCCATAGACAGCGAAGAGACAAATGAGGATACAAGAGCACCGGCATTGAGGGCTGGTGTTACAGTCGATGATCTGCCTCAGAACGGGAACACGGACTTCCTGTCTGATGGGCTCCATGATCCGTTCATGGATTGGCAAACGTCTGACTGGCTAGAGCTAGATGCATCGGTGAGGACCAACATGTGCCTTTCGCAACGATACTAGAGCTGACTTCACACATAGGCTTATGGCGTCATCCCAGGTCTGAGCCCAGACTTTCAATGGCTACATTCGGCATAAACCTATCAAAGTGTATACTTGAAAAGTGGACTCTTGTCTCCTAAGCGATCCAGCTCTTCCCTGGAGAACTGAGCATGCACTTCTACTTCGGTCATGCCCGCGTTCTTCTTGTTGCTTGACCAGAGCAGGAACTCGAGCAACAACGCAGCAACCACTCCAGCCGCAGCAAACCCCAACGAGGCACCGAAACCGGTTGTGTATTTTGTAATTCTTTCTCGATGAAGATAAAGCTACCAGTGATGCCACCCATGTTGCCGACTCCGGTCATCCAGCCGATTCCCAGAGCTCGCTTGGTAGGGCCTGCAAGATTGTTCATGTTCTAGGCTTGAACGCCTGGTCCGATAGGGTAGAGGCTATTTCCGTGGTCAGTTGCTATGATCGCAAAGGTATGATGACCTGGTGGTCTCGCTGTTACTCACCCAAAGCAAGCGAGACACAGCGCAAAATAACAAGCAGGAATATTATCCTTGATGTTATCGGCCATCGCGAAGAGGTCAGCGTACGCAGTGACGACGCAGAGCTGCGGCCCCACGATCGTGGGCATACGCCACTTGAAGCGATCAGAAATGACAGAGAAGCCATACGCTGCGACTGCACCAACAGCATAGCAGGGCATGGTGAGAAGCTGAGCATTCGCCGAGGTGTATCCCATGTTCTTGATGATCTGAGGCATTGTGAACTTCAAGCCGTAATTCGGCGTGACGTTCGACCAGAACATGATGATCAGGAGGTAGATCTTCCAGTCACAAAGGACGGACCAGAGGACTTTCCAATTGATTGCCTTCTCTTTTGATTGCCCTTGAGGCTTGACTCGACCAGCTGCGACTTGACGCAATTCCAGGTATCGGATCTCGTCCGGAGTGAGCCATCGGTGCGAATGCTTGGGAGTGTCGACGAGGATCCAGAAGCATGCGACGCCTGCTGCGACGGAGGCAATGCCTTCCAGGATGGAGATCTAGCCCCGTCAGTGGAACACTTGATCAAAAAGTCCTGCCATTGCTTACCCAGCGCCAGCCTTCGTACCCACCAACGCCGTCCATCTTCGCGATCGCGAAGGCCAGTAAGCCAGAAAAGGCACCTGCAATGGCACTTGCTGTGAAGAAGATGGCAATACGCGTCTGACTTTCGACTTGCTGATGATAAGAATCGCGCCGGGGAAGAAGCCAGCTCCAACCATCTCTGTGGTTAGCGGGCTCGTTGAAGCATGGGGGCTCATTCTTCATCACTTACTCAAACAATCCGAGCAGAATTCTGACCCCACAGAGCTGCGCAAAGTTCTGAACGAAACCATGGCACGTCATCACAATGCCCCATATTGTCACGATACTGCCCATGAACAACGAAGGTCGGTCGAAGAGATCGAGGATTGCATTGCTGGGTAGTTCTGCCGGTCTTGTCAGTATCCTATCCTGTGGATAGAAATTTCACGGACGTGGACATACCTGCGAGCGTGTACGGGATGAAGAAGATCGCCAAAAGCGATGTTATACTGTGTGCCGGACATGTTAAGGTCTGGAAGAAGTCCCTCAATCTTCGCATTGCCTTCGAAATCCAGTCAGCATATCGCCTGCAGAACACGAACACTGGCTCTTATCAATATTCGCTCGATCGATGAAGCTGATGAGATAGAGTATCAACAAGACGGGGACGAGTCGCCAATCCACCTTTCGAAGCACTGCCTTCCTCTGTGGCTCGGAGAAGCCAACGAGAAATGCAGCCTCTTCTGCTGTGAGACTGCCATTCTGATGTGTCACTTCAGCGTGAGCCGCCTCTTTCTCCAAGTCTAATTCATCGTTGTCCGAATGAGTGAGCATTGCTTTCGTCTTGGGTTTCAAAGCGGTCATGTTGAGCGGCAGTGGGTAAGAATGCAACAGGCCGGAAACGAAAGGGGCAGGGAGTGACTACAAGGACCACTCTTATGTATGCCTAAGTCGTTTCTTAGTACGATGAGCACAGTACGCCACGACGTGTATGTCAGTCACTTCTTGACGACCGGTGCCGAACGCTTGGTGTCCACGGCTAGAAATCCGGCATGCTTCCGACACATGGCGATATGGGGTATGGGGTGGAAAGAGGGGAAGAAGATGGGGACAGGCCAGGATTTGTGATCCGGCTGCACTTCATGGCTGGAGAACGGCCACTAGCAATAGAGAAGCTGGATCAATTGTGGAGAGTCTAGACCAAAGAGTGTGGGTGGTCTGGTGAGGCGCTTCGGAAATCGCGGATTTCCTCAATTAGGACCGGATTTGCATCGACATTTTGCCCGATTGGGAGATGTCCTGCCGGCGATGTGTTCGTGTCGACTATGCTCGGACTCTACTTCGGCCGTGGTAATGAGGCGACGATGCCGAAGGGCGAGCAGTCTGTGATGAAGCTGTGACATATATACATGCAAGAATGCTCTTGCTGAGACGACATCAACACATTCAAACACCTCAGCAACCAAACACTCTTGCGGACAATTTCTCTACACATATCGCAACACTCCCATTCCAAACCACAAGATGTCCGGAAACACCAACGGCTACACAAATGGCCACACCAACGGCGCCAAAGTCGGCTTCGACGTCAGCGGCCTAGTCCCAGCTCCCGTGACACCTTTCACCGAAGACGGCCAAATCGACTACGAAGCCATCCAACGTCTCGGCTCCTGGCTCGGCAGCATCGAAGGCATCAAAGGCCTCGTAGTCCTCGGCCACGCCGGCGAAGGCACCTTCCTGACCCAACAAGAACAAGAAGATGTCATCCGAGCCTTTGTCAAATCCACCAACGACCGCGTCCCCGTAATCGCAGGAATCACAGGCGAAGGCACTGAAGTCGCAGCTCTCGAAGCTAAGCGTGCGAAAGCCGCAGGCGCAAAAGCTGGACTTCTTTATCCTTCTCATGGATGGTTGCGATTTGGATATCAGCCTGGTGCTCCGCAGGATCGATATAAGGTTGTTTATGAGACGAGTGGGTTGCCGCTTATTCTATTCCAGTATCCGGATAATACCCACGCAACGTATAATCTTCAAACTCTGCTGGATATTTCTGCGCAACCTGGCGTTTTCGCTATGAAGAATGGCGTACGGAATATGCGTCGCTGGGATACCGAAATTCCAGTCATTCGCCAGCAACGTCCAGATCTCCAGGTTTTGACTTGTCATGATGAGTATCTTCTGCACACAGCTTTCGATGTCGATGGTATGCTGGTCGGATATGGTAATATTGCGCCTGAGGCGTTGTTGGAATTGATTGATGCTGGCAAGGCGAGGGATTATCCGCGAGCGAGAGCGGTTCATGATCAGTTGCTCCCTGTGACGAAGAGTGTGTATCACCGAGGCTCGCATATGGAGGGAACCGTGGCGTTGAAGCATGCGCTTGTAGCGAGGGGTATTCTGTCGCATGCTACGGTGAGGTCGCCGTTGTTGCCGCTTCCTGGAGGAGCAGCGGAAGAGATTCATGCTGCAGTGAAGTCGGCGCAATTGCAGAAGGTTGTTGTGAAGGGCTTTTAGGGTGAGAGAGATTTGATTTCAATTTCTGTAGTGTGATAGCATATTTGGCAGTCAATAGAAGTTTCGCTTTTCAGATCGGTCTCTATCATACGTCCAATTTCGGAGGCCTAGTTGGCCGAGTGCCTAATGATGGGTCGACCCGCTTCCACGGGACTTGCCTGCGCTTCGGTTTCAGATCTGGAATGCACAGTTCAGAGGACATGCCGGGTTCGAATGATGCACACTTCACTGCAAGTCGTGATGTACCGAGGGCGCCAGCGAACACCGGATCGATTGAAATTCCACCAGCTCTATTGCGCTATCGGGCTGATTTGATCGTGCAATAAGCGAATCGGTCTCCAAGGGTCGAACCGCTTGGGCGTCGAACATTCTGCCGTCCACAAAGGGATCACTGGGCGATGTGTAGCGATGGTCAGCCTCGCTGGAACGTGGTCATAGCGTGATACCGTCCTCGAATGCCGCTCAGATAGGTGTCTTTGCTGCTGTCTATGTTTTCCAAGACTTCGCTGGAGAGAGGATTGCTGCCTGGATTCTGGATTCAGCTGCAGGATCGTTGTGGCATAGTCGACGCTAGCTGTATACTGGCGATCGCTTGGCAACCCGACCAATGATAGAGCTGGCCCTTGGACAACGAGCAACAGCTGACAGTCATGGCCGCCGGCCAACAACTCCATCCGATCAACATGACCATGCCTGTGCCTCACGTCGAGGTAATTGAGATTGTCATTTGTTGCCAACGGAAGATGGGATGACTGAAAACTGATTCACTTCGCTTAGCTGGTGAACGTAGTGTCATCTCAGTTCTGCGCTTGCTTGTGCGCTGGCAGAGATAGTCCTTCTTGACGCCCGTGACCTCGAACGTCTCCTTGAAGCGTTGGCTGATATCTTGGAGAAATTCCTGTCCTCGTCTCCGTCCGGACGAAGCTGCTTAAGCCGCTGAATGTTCGCAGCCTGGCCATTCGCAGCTTCGGGGACGAAATGAGATGCCGCGAGGGCTGATGTCACGTTTGATGCTGGTGGGTGTGGTGCTCAATCAATGTATGGAGACTGATCACGAGTGGGAGTGTGATTGATGAGAGTTCACAGAAGCAATCGCGAGGAGTACGTGAGGTGGACCTAAGTGACGTGAATGCCAAGGCATGTAGTGCCTCAGGCCATTATGCACCAACTGTGTGAGTGCAATCCATTGCCATTGAGAATTATGAAGTGAATGAAAATGTGACAGAAGTGAAGCTCTCGGATTAACTCCAAAGAGGATTTGTTGCCATTTAATGTTCTTCCTGCTCGCAGGCCAATGAAGCTTGTTGCGTGTACTATCTGACCCAAAATTAACTATTCTTCCGCAACGGACGTGCCTTGAGACAGAGCGTCTGCATCCCTGAAGATGAGATCAACCCTACTGCCTCTCAATGCCATAGCTCAATCAAGGACGAAAGTCGAGCACGTAGCCGAAGGAGCACGCAACGTCCAAATCCCGGACGTTGTAGAACGAGGCAGCGTCGTCGCCGTCGTTGGAGTCGTAGTACTGCACGCACTCCCATGCAGTTCGGGAAATGCGGTAATGCACATCGACGGTGAAGTAACCGTTCTCATAGGCTTGTGAAGCACATTCGGTGGCAGCTTCCCCCGGGGTCGAAGTTCCATCGATGTAAGTAGTGATGGGAGCGTTGTCGGGGTCGTTGTAGGGGCCATCTGGGCTGAGGGTAAAGCCGACGCCGCTGAAGTAGCGTACGTAGTCTATCTCATCAGGGGTGGAGACTCTCTCTGGTGAGATCATGCCACAGACGGATGGAGGAATGACTGCAGAGGTTGTCGTTGTGGTTGCAGTGGTAGTGGTTGTTTGTGCGTTCGTTGTGGTGCTGGTAGTCGTGATTGCAGGGGTAGTAGTTGTTGTCGTGATGGCGTTGGTGGTAGTGGTAGAACCAGCAGCGCTTGTGGTAGTGGTCGAGCCAGCAGCACTTGTCGTAGTGGTCGAGCCAGCAGCACCAGTAGTAGTGGTTGAAGCAACAACACTGCTGGTCGTAGTGGTAACGTCACGGACAGTGGTAGTCGTGGACCTGCATTGAATCAGTACAGAGCAATCGACGCAAAAAGTGAAGACTTACTCCGTGGTGCTCGTCTTCTTGGTAGTAGTGCTCGTCTTCTTCGTGGTCGTCGTCTTTGGCTTGTTGGGCTTTGGTGGGCAAGCACAGGACTTGTCGTAGTACTTGTATGGGGACTTGCTCGAAGTGGCACAGTTCTTGACGACCTTGCTGGTGTACAATCTGCAAGCGCCGTTGCCAACAGAGTAACTCTGGCACTTGGAGCTCTTTTGACAGATGTTGTGGCACTCGTAGCGATCGCACTTGTAAGAGACAGAGTGGTAGTGCGGGCGGCCAGCCTTGTTGTAACCGTTCACGCCGCAGGTAGGCTTGTAGTTGCGCTGTTCAAGGGCTCCGTGGGAAGACTCCCCATCAAAGGCTGGCAGAGCGCTTGCCAGCGGCAGGAGAGCCGCAACGAATGTGATGAAACGCATGTTTGCTGTTAACGAGAGTGGTTTTTGCGAATCTTGGAAATGGCGTACAGTCGGGAGCCTGCGGCGAGGCTCACCAGACTATATGATGGCCACCTCGACTAGTAGCTTCAGACTAGAAGTCATCCCGCTCGGGGAGTCTGACCTTTCTGTTATTAGAATGTTGCGATAGCGGATCATCTTCACGTCGTCCGCGCCTGTGGCTTGAACTTTGGCCTAACCGAGCGCTGCAACATGCTAACCCTCATCGCAGCAGAGCGTAGGATCATCGTGGACGTATGTGCGAGCGACTCACTCCGATTCTGTGACTCTGTCGCGGCCGGGAACATCTGTTTCTTGAAGAATCATCACAGTCCTCTCCAGTCGATGTCGAGCTCTTACCTTCGCCGCAATCAAAGCTCCCCGTTCGGGCTTGTTGTGGCTGATCATAGAGCTGAAGTTGTCATATTCGGGAAAGGGATGCGGTTCTCGACTCGTTGCCTCTTCAGCCCTTTCCTTGGCAAGAGGCAGTCGCTTCTCACCTTTTGGGCCTCCTTTCCCGATGCAGTGGCTGCACGAAGTCGTGCGGCCCCGTCTGAATGGCCAGGCCGAACCACGTGGCGGAGGCGTAAACTCTATCTCACATGGTAATTTCCCATTCTGTTGCTCCAGCTACAATGCGATCATAATAAGTTCATCGTTTCTGCTCTTCAGCACTCTACTCATGAGACCTTGACGGACTTTGCAGCGCCGCATGCCGCACATGTGGTGCGGCGACATCTTTCATGCAAGTTCGACATCTGGGCGGCAAATGCAAGCGCTATTGTCATCGGTCGACTTGCTTCAGATCGAGATCGAAAAGGATCAGCACCGTCCCGTCCTGGTGAAAATGAAGCACTCTTCCATCGCACATCCGCGATGGTATTGAGAAGAATGACAGGTCGCTGATGTTGTTGTCCTCTGTACGCAGCGCCGCCCACATTTCCGAAAGGCTTGGCCGAGCTCGTCAGCTTCTCTCCCAAGCTGCTCGCTTTCGACACAACAAACGCCGAGACATGACTGCGTATTTCGTATCTCGTTCAAGGCTTGTATAGCGTCAATGACAGAATGCGGAGATGTTGTGGAGTGCATCACTAGTCCTCATGCCGACATTTACTGTAGTGCAAACCAGGATGTATCCAGTGGAGCTCACGCGGAGAGTGTGGACGACTTTAGGGCAATTCGACGGAAGGATGTCTCGGTCCGAGTATTCAACGTCGTTGACATGTGGTAAGTGTTCCTCGTATCGAACGGGACAACATGCCTACGAAATTGGGCATTCTGTTGTTGCCAGCATTGGCCGCTGGGTGAGTGCTTGCGCTTCCTCGAATGCGAGAAATCTTTCAGCTTATTTTATAGTTTCGTGGACTACGGCGATGTTCTTCCAGTCAGCTACAACCTCGATACAAAGCCTCTACTCGATCATGGCATCAAGTACACTGGACAATCAATCGTGCTCTCTAGCGATGAACCAATCCTAACAATCGACTATGGCACCGAGGTGGCAGACTTTCCCTTCTTCGACATCGAGACACTATCTGCACCAACACAGGTAGAAGTCAAATATGCCGAAGACTTCACAGCATTCGACAATCCCTACAGCGATGGACCGTGGACCTTTTCCAACGGCCTTTCCACTTCTTTCCGTACAGAAACATTCGAATTCTCCAAACCTGGACGCCAACAAGCTTATTTCCTACAAGGTGGCCAACGATGGCAGACGATTCGGCTTCTCACGAACACGACTGTCACTTTCAGATCTGTTGGACTGAATTCAACTTCCAAGAACGAGCCCTCCTCTGCATTTGCCGGCCAGTTGCATACTTCGAATGAACTGTATGACAAGATCTGGGATCTCGGGCCAAGAGTTTTACAAGCCGCTTGCGTTGATGCTGGCAATGCACCTTCGACTTGGGACATCACATCAGATGGCGCTCTTATTCGTGGTCAACAGACCGCGCGGTCGAACAATGGAAGCACTTTTGCGAACTACACATTGTCCTTCAAGACCAAGATTGTTCGTGGCGGAACAGGTTGGCGGGTGGGAAGTACCATCGGTACCCCTCGAGGGCATGTCCTGTACTTGACTTCCGACTACCCGGAAGGGACGACCTTTGTCAACACAAACCGCAGCTTAGTGCCAGTCAACACTCTGGTCTACAACTACGGATTCTCCATCGTGAATCAATCAACACTAACCACAGGCTGGAACCAATGGTTCCCCATCAACCGCACGATCGCAGAAAACGTCTGGTACACCATCACCACAACTCTCAGCCCAACTTCAATCGACATTTCCCTCGACGGACAACCCATCGCCTCAATCCCTCAAGACGAAGCCAGCTACCTCTCCAGCCAAGGCCCCTCCTACCTCGGAACCCTCAACCCAACAAGCGGAACATTCGGTCTCGGCCCCTGGGCAGACCAAATCGCCTACTACAGAGACGTCCTTGTCACATCATAAAATGGTACAACTCTCTACAGTAATCCACTGACATCTGAATCAGCGCTCTCGGAGTTGAACATCGCCCCACTAACCCACAGCGTCTGCCTCGACGGCGCAAAACGCGACCGTCTAGTCTGGGCCGGAGATTTCTACCACACGGCCAAAATCCTCTCCTCCTCCACCGCACGCTGGGATTACATCCTCGGCACAATAAATTTCATCCTCGATCGTCAACGTCAACCAAATACAAAATCCTCCGGTCTCGTACCTATGAGTGCAACACTAGGAACCAGTTCTGCGGAGCAGTATACCGAAGTATTTCGGCGAAACGGGTTATGGAGGATTATTCGATTATCAAGATTTGTTTCTGGCTTCTGTGGGGTATTATTTTCTCGCGACGGGGGATGTGGAGAATTTGAGGCTGAGATGGGAGGGGATGAAACGAGTTTTCGAAGCGAGGAAGAAGTTTATTGATCCGTTTTCTTCGGGACTTATGGCTGCTGGGGAGGATGGAACCCCTGGGAGTTATTTCTTGGGACCTGTGAATGGGAGTGCGCCGACGGGATCGGCGGCTTATGCTTATAAGGAGTTGATCCCACTTGCGGAGGCGTTGGAGGATGGGGAGGCTGTGAGGGATTTGAATGAGACGAGTCAGGGACTGATTGAGAGTTTGAATTCTCAGCTGTGGAATGCTTCTACGGGTGTCTATGACCTTGCTATTGACGATTGAGGGAATTTTTCTTTCACTGGTATCGCTTGGGCTATTTTATCCGGCGCAGCGAATTCGACGCAAGCGAAGGCGAGTATTGCGAGGTTGCCGGAACTTCGCTTGGGAGTTGGATACAAGACATCAACGGCAGATGAGTCTAGCAACAAGACTCAGCTTTCGGCCAACACAGGCGGCTTTCTCCTCGAAGCTCTGTTCAAAGCTGAGCGTGATCTCGGGGTCAAGAACTTGACTGTCGCAAAGTCGCTGCTCGATGACTTCTGGAGTCAAATGGTTACTCAGGAAGAGTATTATTCTGGAGCAAGCCGGGAGTATGAATATCCTGATGGCAAGCCTGGAATTGATCTCTACACCTCATTGGCTCATCCTTGGGGCGCAGCACCAACGTATGTGCTGCCGCAGTATGTGGTTGGGGTGACTGCGCTTGAGCCAGGGTTCAAGACTTGGGCTTTCGAGCCCATGATTGGGTCGCTGGGGTTGAAGAACGCTAATGCCACGACTTGGACTCCTGTTGGGCCGATCGAGGCAAGTTGGGAACTTGTTGGCGAAGAGGCAGTTGTGAGAGCTCATGCGCCGAAGGGAATAACAGGTGTGCTGGTCCTGCCAGACGGCGCTGGCAAGAAGCGAGTCCATATCGCAGGAGGCAGACGATTCCGGATCAAGTGCAAGAATTGGTCCTAGGCATGAACGAAGGGTATGCATAGACGTATAACCCAGCAAGAGGCGTTCTGCATCTTGGAAATGCTGCTTCAGTCTTCTAGCACAGGTGCAAATCTGGACTTCTTTCTGAGTCGAAGACCGATCTTCATGAAGATAATGCTGAACCAATGATTAGGTCACTCTTAATCTCAATAGAGGCACCGAGACTTACGGAACAGGCAGTGCAAGGCACGAGATGCCGCCTAGAATACTCGTAGCAGGCCCAACACCCAAGCCATGAAACATTGGCTTCGCAGCCAACGGTAGCCCGCACGCAAGGAGTGATCGCAGAATCGTATTCGCGCTGGTCGCTGAAGCAGCATATAATCCGTAGACATCCACAAGGTAGTTGAGACATTGCTGGAAAATTGTGTTGAAACCAGCTCCGATGAAAGCTGTGGCGACTATGGGTAGACTCCAGTGGTACTTGGGGTCCGCGGTCCACCCGAACCTGGGAATTCA
Organism: Cercospora berteroae; assembly: GCA_002933655.1. Taxonomy (NCBI): domain Eukaryota; kingdom Fungi; phylum Ascomycota; class Dothideomycetes; order Mycosphaerellales; family Mycosphaerellaceae; genus Cercospora; species Cercospora berteroae. The sequence continues at coordinate 152,048 of PNEN01001798.1, forward strand.
TTCAGCATTTCATCGTTCGAGCGAATCGCATCGTCTGTTCTTACCAGAATAGTCCACCGCTGAACAGTATGCCGCCGACTAGCATGGGTGGCAGTCGAGCTTCAGGCGCAGCTCTACCTTTGTTCTTTGCGACCTCTCGCGCATAGTATGACTGATTGGCTAGGTTGATGCCCACGGCGAAGAGAACACCAACGAAGAGACCTGGGTGTACATCAGTGGTAGGGTCTTGACTGGCTTAAAGTAGGCGCTGAACAAACCGAGAAATGGCGTAGTCGCGACAATCAAACCCCATCCGCGATCTTCTCGAAAGACGATCGGAAAGACCTGCAAAGTCGTGTAGAGGATAGCGTACACGTACGAGGCGTAACAAGCAACGCACGCCACCATGGGCTCTGTAAGCAACATGCGTAGGGGACGCGCAAAGTATTTGGTCAGGATGTTGCTCAGAGTCATTCGTTCAGCTTCGTGCGGATGCCAGTGTCTGTCGTCTCCGGAGTCTTTGCGGAGTTTCACAGCCTTGCGTTTGAGAATGACAGGAGCATAGAGCTCTGGCAGACAGATCAGAGTCCACACAACCATGGCGAATGCAAAGATTGCCTCGATGTATTCGGTCCACCGCCAGCCCAAGTTTCGATTGGCAGTCAACGCCGCGCCCACAGTGGGCCCCAGAGTTGGGCCACCGACCACCATGATTGCGTAGAATGTCATGGCGATGCCTCTCGCTTTCGGCTCATACATGTCTCCCAGCGCCGCCGATACGTTGGAAATGGGAGCAGATCCGCAAACGCCGGCAAAGAAACGCGTAACGAAGATACTCGCGGCGTTCTTGCTCGTGGCGGTGCCAATGCTGAATAAACCAAGTACTGCGATGGCAGGAAGTATCGACCACTTGCGCCCGTAGACTTCTGAAATTGGCGCCCATGCCGAGGGTCCAACGGCAAAACCGAGCACATACAGTGCTACGACGAGTACTGTGACTTCCTCACTGACACCAGTATATTCCGAAATGATGGGTTGCGCGGGCGATATGATTGAGCTGCCGATGGAGCCAACCAGTGCGAGAAAGCCGAGTTGCACTGTGATCCAGGCCTTGTAGCCATTCGACCAGCCTCGCGGGTTCGTAGGATCATTGTCGTCGAACTTCACTTGGAAGGCGGGTTCACCAGGCTGGCTTCGATTTCTCCTCAGAGAAATGTGCGAGACCAGGCGTGCAAGAGGTGGCCGAGATTGTGATGGAGAGCGCGAAGCCGATCGTCTACCCTCGTGGCGGTTGGGAGACGGGGGACGGATCGCTTTGCGTGCTGTCTCCTGCTTCTCCAGATCGGTTTCGGTTTCCAGGCCGGTGGGCTCGTTGTCGTCGGAATTGCTGGCGCGGCCTTCTTCGTGCTTCTCTTCGTCTCTGCTCGCGGCAAAGTCCTTGCTGGATGTTGCTCTGGGCTCCATTGTGGATTGGTGAAAGACGGGCGCGGAGGCTCGCACTTACCTTTGACGCATACATGGTCGCGACTTCCTACCTTGACTATCTTTGCCAACGACGCCATCAAAGCACTCGGCATACGGCACGCGGCACTCAGGAATGGCGGAATTTGGGCCAGTAGTGCGCCTTCATTTCACTCCCCGTGACGTCGTTGAGATGCATTAGCGGCCGTTTCCGCACATGTGCTCGAGAGGTGCGCGCACGGGAAATGCCGGCGACGCTGCGAAGCACAGCGAGTGTAGCAGTCGGCAGGCCTTGGATGGACACTTCGTGCATGGAGCATGGCCCTTAGGCCGCTTGCTGCGGCGGTGAGCTCTGGTCAGCATCTTCGTCGACGCGTCGCCAAGTTCGGCTCAGAGTTGGTTGCACGACCCCTGCAAGGCTGCACGCAAGCACTCGAACCATGCTCGTGGAGAGCTGGAGCTGGCACTTCACCTGATCTCGTTGGACCCCGACGCATCCTTCTCGCCTATCCGTGCATCTCTAGCTTGGTCTTGGATGTCGGCGGCGATGCTCGCTTGTTCTCGCCATGGGCATTACCGGGTAGGGCGTGCCTCACACGCGCTGGAAAACGGGCTGACACGACGTAGGCTCTGGGATGTGCTTGGGAAAGGAGAGGTGCATCGCATGGAGGACTATGCCGCTGCCCATTGGGTAAGCAGAGCATCGAGAGCCATCCCGAGCCATGGAGGCATGGCCGAGACATATGCTTACCTTTTTGGTTCATGCCATGCCAACAGGAGAAGCACAAACGACCACTGAGAATCGCGGTTGATGAGGCCTGTTGGAGATTCTCCAACCTCACTGATGAACAAGTTCGTGTCGTCTGTGGGGCCGCATGACTGAGCTGAACATCTATTGCAGGTCCAAAGAATTCGCGAGGGCGAACCCGCAGCCAGTCCAATCGAGAAGACGATATTATGGCGAGTACTCAAATTCTGGAGACTGAACATTCAGCTCCTATTTGTCACCGATGGCATGCGAAAGCCTGCCAAGGGACGCTGGGGTGGAAGAGGTGGGGGCAAACTCGACGACGATTGCATCAAAATGCTTCATCAGATGTTTGACCGGCTGAAAGTGCCGTACCACCGAGCTCCCGGGGAAGCTGAAGCTGAATGTGCTCGCTTGCAACAGTTGGGGGTCGTGGACGCCGTCTGGTCTGACGATGGCGACTGCCTGATGTTCGGCTGCACGACAATGATCAAGGCTCACCGTAGCAGTGCTGGTAAAAAAGAATGGCTGGAGCGCATTACTGTTTACAAGGCAGACACTGTCCTGCCACGCTTCGATCTGGACCGAGACAGTCTGGTTTGCTGTATTGACTGGAGGCGATTACGATGCCGCAGGTTTACCAAATTGCGGCTTCCAAACTGCTCGGAAGCTAGCACAGCGGCATGTTGGGCTGGCTTACGAGTTGAAGATGTGCCAATCAGCACCGGATTTTGCACGGTGGCGAATGTCGCTCGCTGCAAGCCTTGCAGCCATGCACAAGGCCATTCCGGTACCTCCAGGCGTTCCAAATGTGAAGGCACTCAACGGATATCGGACTCCTGCCATCTCAACCGACGAGCAGTGCTTCCACTTGCGCGGTCTTAGAGGGGGGTGGGAGTGGCTGGAAACGCAAATCGACCATCCGAAGCTGGCAATCTACGACGCGAGACCTACCCATCTGGTTCCATCTTGTTCTCCTACAAGGTGGTCAAAGGAACGTTTGTCACAACGTCGTCGCCCACATGCTCAAAAATAGCAAGTCTCGATCGCGCGCATCAAGATCACATGCAGAGCCGCGCTGACGGGCCGGTCGATGACCACATGTTGAGCAGAGCCCCGGGGCCGTAACACAATTCGGCGCGGGAAATGAGACTTGGCAATGCAAGGTACCCGTCGGGCAATACTTTTTACGAGCTGCGACTCATGCGAACCAATCAATCCTCGCCCCCATGCCACATCGAGTAATGTCACCTCGTTTCTTGTTGACAAGCGGCACGCCTGCAGGAATCAGCGCGTGTCAACGCCAGGCTCGCCCGGCTTCTTTCTGGTAGGCCAAGCGCGAGACCTCTGTTCACCTTTATAATGAGACGCCCGTTTCCCGTCGCGCGCGCAGCGTCCTGAGCTTCCTCATCCGTGTTCACTGCTGCCAGCCAACCCGTCGTCGATCGTTCTTTTCACCGTCGCTCGCTACAACTACTTTGAAGTGCTCTACAATCGCACACGAATTTCACGACCGCACTCTTCAAGTCCTCACACGTCAAACCGCCACCATGAAGACCTCCATGATCATCTGCTCCGGCCTCAGCGCCATGGCTTTCGCCCAACAGAGCCCCGAGGAGATCGCCGCATCTGTCTCTGCTCAGGTTGCTTCCATCGCCTCTGGTGTCATCAGCGCTGCGAGCGCGGCCACTCCAGACCCAAACTTCAGCCCAGAGGAGCTCGCATCCTACAACTCTGCCGCCTACGCCGCAGCAACATCCGCCATGTAAGTCGACCCTCTTCTCCATCGCAATGGACAGATTCAGCTGACAATACCACTCACAGCTTCGCCGTGTCTTCCTACGATGACGCACAGCGCTCCGCCGTGGTCGCGGCTCAAGCCTCGCTCTCCGCCCTTATCGACAGCGCCCAAGACGCCGTCGCAACTGCCACCGGTGAAGCCGCCGCAGACGCCTCCAATGCTCTGGAGAGCATCAGCGGCGCACTCTCTTCGCAATCTGCTGCCATTACCAGCGCCGTCGCCGGTGCTTCCAGCTCTGCCTCGCGTGCCGCCAACTCTGCCACTCCGACCGATTCCTCTTCGTCTTCCGAGGCAGGTGCCCCAACCAACATGCCAATTGCTGCCGGTGCCGCGCTTGGTGCCATTGGAATGGTTGTTTTGGCTGCTTTATAAGCAAATGGCGAATCTCTTGGACATGACGAAAATGGGGGGGGGGGAGTGAGAGAACAAGAGATGTTGGAAACGTCGCAACTTCAGAGGTCTACGAGGACAACTTTCTTGGTCTTGATCTCTTCTACGTTGGCTTGGATACCCCCGGAAATCTAATACATATCGGAATGACGCGACAGTTTACTTGATTAGGACAAAATTTTGGCTTTGGACGCTCTCGATCAAGTCAAAACAGTCCAAAAGACACTAGCACGGCAATTTGAATTTCCCTATTTCTGTGGGTTTCCAGCACTGTATAATGAGAATAACTCATACGAAAAGTAACAGCCTTTTCTTCTTCTTCGCAGTTTCACTGCATTTTCCTTCGTCCTACACTTCTTCTCTTCTTCGGTTATAGTACGCATGTGGCAAGGAACAGGTGCCGATGTCGTGCGCAAGCCATCGGCACACCGCACACGATATATGCAGGTAACATGCCACATGGCTGGCGCATTGGAGTGGGACGGTACCACTTTACAGCCGGCAGGCGCACAGGAGAAGTTACACGAACCAAGTTCTTCTTTGATTACACGAGCAGCTGACCACTTAACAACACAACATCCGATAGGTCGAAGAAATGTTCTCTATTCGTAAACAAAACATCCTCAAGCTGCAAACCCTGTTCTATATCTTCCTCTCCCCCCTTCCAACTCAAATTCTTCCTCAAAAATTTCAATCTGCGCCGCAATATTCTTCTCGAAAAAAAATCTCCGCGATCAATATCGAAATGCCCCCCCCCGCTCCTTCGATCCAAAGCGTTTGTTTCGGTTCTTTCGCTTTTCCATAAGCGATCAATTGTGAGTCCGTGGTGACGAGTGTATCATTACTCGGTATAACCATGAGAAATGGTGTCGGAGCAATACGATGCACCATAGCTTCTGCATCCAATTCCCACATATGAAGGAGAGTTTGCTCAGTCACCCAGTTTTCCCATTTTCCGCCCGTTTCGTAGATTTCCATGTAGTTGTCGTAAGCGTCGAGGGAGTTGAAGAGGGCGGGAGCTGTGCCTGTTTTTGCAGCTTCTCGATCAGCTGCTACGACGGGGATACGTGCTTGGATTTCCTGGCCATTTTTCGCTCGGTTGTTCAGGACTCCGGGGATCAAGTCTTTGAAGGAATCGGGCAGATAGTGGCCGCCTATTCCTGAGCATTGGACGATTGCGGCTTTGATGCGTTTGTCGCTTGCTGCGGCGAGGATTGTGGTTGCGCCGGAGAAGGAGGAACCCCAGTAGACGATTTGGTCGGCGTCGACGGATGAGAGGGTTGTGGCGTAGTTGAAGGCGTCGAAGTAATCGGAGTGTTGATATGCTGGGTTGGATTCGTTTTTGGGGAGGCCGTCGCTGTCGCCCCAGCTGCGGTTGTCGTAGAGGGGGACGTTGAGGCCTGCTTCTTGGAAACGTTGGGCGAAGTTGGGGAGACGGAAGTGGCGGATTCCTGCGAGCTGTGGAGCGGGTGAGTTATTTGGTAATGGGTTGGTTGCTTTGCAACTGGGTCAGACTTACTCCGTGGGACATTGTGATACAAGGACGCTTTTCACTTGTGGGATAATGCCATCCTCGAAGCGTGGTACCATCGAAGGCTTGGAATTCGACATCTCGTCTTGGGAGGGCCATGTTCTTCTTCTGGATATCGAAGACGTGATCGGAGTAGGACAATTAGCTGCACAATATGTAAAGTACGGAATCGGCGTGCAGGAAACCTGTGAGTGATGTGTCTACTGGGAGCAGAGAAAGAACAGTATATAATACCATTCTGCGTCAGTAATCGCAAAAGTTGAACGCTTGATGTTCTGCCGTTGTTGCTACATCCGCGGTCGTCCACGCATGTCAGCAATGACGTTCGGCCGTATGATAATTCGGGGTAATGTTTGATTAGTGAGGGTCAAGAGTTTTCGGATCCGATCAGCGACGGACGTAGGATAGCTGCCAGGAAGGTTCCGAGATGCCATAATACTCATACACATTTGAGGGGCATACACGAGCTGGAGTGGGTTACAGCACTGTGACCAGGCCGTTGGGTTTATGCGATTCTGTATAGTCAGAACTCATGTGAAGGAGATGCAAATTTTGTCAGACCTTCACAGATTTGGTCTATGGCTTAGCGGCATGCCACTCTGCAAGACGATCGAGACTAATGGAAAATGTTACATCGTCGTTGCTACCGATATACAAGTTTTGACGTTCAACGCAATCGACTCTAAGCGATCGGTTTGGTATGTAACGGCTAAGATATTCACTCAAACGGTCTTGAGAGAGTTTTTCAAAACTCTCATAGTGCAGCACGTTGTTTACCAATGGCTGCAAAGGTAGCACCAAAACCGAATTTCAACACACCAGGATTCGCCCTCTCTCCGCGCAGCTTCATCATCTCCTCATAGGCGTCGTCTGCATTTCCGCCTCGTCGGACAACTCGATCGAGCACCTTTTCGAAATCCTTGATGTATTGGCGAGTGGCCGGAATAGTCCACGGTCCATGCATTTCTCCAGCTTGTTGATGACCAGCTACGACATACGATGGCTTCAACTTTTCCACAATATCGAGTGCGGCGAGCCATTCGGCGCGTTGTTCTGGTGAAGTTCCGATCGCGTGCATCTGGTGCACCTGCCCGTACACGACGTCGCCTGCTACCACGAGCTTCATATCTGGTACCCATAGCACGGTCGTGTCGTGTGTGTCCGAATGTCCGACTTCGATCACTTAACACTCCCATTTATCACTAATGAGGAATTTGTTTCCAGTGAGAAGCTCTGGGAACACATAGGGCTCTGGAAGTTCGTGGTCTAGAAACCATGCTGCCCGTGTGTGAGCCCACGCAGGTCCATTCACATCATCTTTCGCGCGTTTGATTGTTCCCGCAGTAGCGAGGACCTTGGCATTTGGAAACTTCTTGAGCATGATGGGTAGTCCAAACCAGTGATCTGGATGGCCGTGAGTGATGTAGATCGTTTCAAGATTGCGGCCGGGAGCCGTTTCCAGGATCCATGCGAGCAAGTTTTCGTTCTGTTCGACGGTGATGGGGGTGTCTACCAGTACGGCATTCTTATCGTCGTAGACCAGCGTGCAGGAAGTTGGTGACCATTTCTCGACGAAGCAACCGGGCTGGCAGGCGGTTGGCGGCGCAACGTGGACAGCCGCACGCAGTTGAGACATTTTGAATGGATGGATTGGTTGGCAGGAGATGTTGCAATGTATGATGACCTGAGAAGACAGTGAGCTCTCAACAATTGCTGTTGGGTACAGTTAAATACTTGAAATTGGATTGTAATGACGTGGCTCACACACAGAAGCTGGGTGTGTCGTCGAACTTTCTGCTCTTGAGTCTTGACGCGGTTCGTGGCATGATCAGTAATCTTTGGGCCGACGTAGCTTGCATCACCTAAGATCTCTACGTCCGTATGGGATCCAGTTGAAGAATGGAGCATGGATCAGTAATCTCACATCGAGCACTACACCAGCTTTTGGAGATCCTCCGAGCTAATGCAAGGGCTGATCAAGCACCATGGAGGAATCGTAAGGATGCCATGCTGCTTACACCACTTTCGGGATTCGGAATGCGGCGACGTCCCGTTGCGAGAACGACTATGCCAACTGCAGGGCTCGTTATCTTTTGGCATATCTGAGCGAACCGAATGCGACGCCGTCACTCAGTATGTATCAGCTTCGTGGCCAACTGGGGAAAGCAGAATGGGAAGTGCGGTTCACAGCTTCATTCCCCACCATTTCCTTGCCCACTGTTCCCTTCAAACGCACAGGTGTGATTTCAACACTCTATTTAGTCTATTCATGAGAGTCAGACCAGGAACTTCGAGTACTCTGGCGCAAAAGAATCGAGATTGGGACGAGAGGTCTGCCAGTGCGGAAGCGGCCGAGTATCCGTTTTGTGCTTCACACCTGGCGTGGTTCAGCAGCTGCATGGCAGTCTCCACAGAGTCCACGAGCTGACAAGGGACCACTCTATGGCTTCCAGCTTGAAAGATCTTCCATAGCTCTCCAGCCGACGAAGAAAGACTTGTCGACGTGGATTTGGTTAACTTCCGTGCCGGCGGATTTGGATTAGTGATACGTCACAAGTTCGTAAATGCTCGCTTCGCAATTGAGTATTATGAGACTTGTGCAAAGTTAGAAAGCGTGTGAGATGTCAACATGAGCCTTTGCGGACCCATGCGAGAGGTGAAGTTCCCCTTAAGCCCCGGCTAACTAGCGCGAGCCGAATGACTGAGCATGGCTCCCTAGTGGTGAACAATACACGCTCTGGATACTCACAAGTTTAAGCTGGTCCTTTCAACAGCAGAAGTACTGTTGCAAGAGGCATGTGGTTCGCGGACACTTGATATTCGTACATAGCCACTCGGCCGAAGATCGCATTCATCATCACCATCATCTGTCTCTTTCAGCGCCATTGCACACCCAACTCCTCGCTAACAGCATAACACAATCTTCTGGGAAACGGATATAATGCCTACTTCTTCACATCCTTCTTTCCCTCTTTCTTTGCCCCAGCACCAAGCTCCTTCTTCGACGTATCCTCCTTCAAACTCACAATGCGATTTAGCACAACATGCTCCGGCGTCGAATCCTGGTCCTCGGCAAAGAACGCAGTCCGTAACCCCTGGAATCTTACAGAAGATTTATCCGCATTTACGCTCGTCTCGCCGTCCGTCTTGGGCCAAGGCGCTCTTTGCTGGATCTCTCTAAGCCCAACTTCGACCAGAGCATTCTTGTAAATGACTTCTGATTCAGGATTGACGTCGTCATAGTATCCACCGCTCTTCCAGTCAAGCTCATTTGGTTTTGTGGTCTTGAAGAGTGCATTGAAGATACGGCATTCGGCTTTGATGGGTGAGTTATGTGCTTTGGATTCGCCAACCCAGTGGATACGGGCTTTACCAGCCGGGACATCTTTGCCGTATTCTGCTTTGATCTCGTCGACTTTACCCTCTGCGTTCTTTGAGAACGAGACGATCTTGATCGGGAATTCAGCGTTGAGCAGGCCGACGCTCTGACCAGGCGAGAGGCGGAAGAAGTCCGGGTCGTCAACTTCGCGGAAGTCGTCGCGGTCGATGTAAATGGTCTTGGTGAAGGGAACTTTGTGATCACCCTTCTCTTTGTCCTTTGGATCGAATGGAACCACCCGCTCTTCAACGTAGTCATCTGGTAGATTCGTGAAAGTGACTTTGATAGGATCGAGCACAAGCATAAGACGAGGCACTGTTCGCTCCAGGTACGTTCGCATCGTGGCATCGAGAGCATGTGTCATGGTGTTCGCGTTGCTCTTCGTGACGCCGAGATCGAAGACAAACTTCTTTAAAGCGCCAGGTGGTACGCCACGCCGACGGAGAGCCACCAGTGTGAACAAGCGAGGGTCATTCCAATCACGTACGACAGGCGGGATTTTGCGACCAGTGCCAGCAGTCACCGCTTTGCTGGCCTCCGCTGTTGTCTCCGGCTCTTCGTCACCTTCCTCTCCCAGCTTGATTTCGTCTACGGCATCTGCTGCTTCGTCGACGGGATCAGGTGCATCGCCGCCGACAGTGGTGCCGTTTACAAGCATCGCGATTCTCCGCTTCGACAAGATCGTGCCTTCCACGTTTAGTCGACCATATTCGCGTTGCATTGGACCCTTCTCGTCCGATCCAGGCAATTTGAAATCCAAAGCCTCGCATAGCCAATCGTACGCTGGACGCAGCGTCTCGAACTCAACGGTGCACAGACTGTGCGTGATGCCTTCGAAGGAATCACACAGGCAATGTGTGAATTCGTAGGTTGGATAAATCCGCCATTTGTTGCCTGTTCGGTGGTGATAGTTCTCCTTCTTGATGCGATATGCCGCCACATCCCAAAGAGCTGGATTGTTTGCCAGTTTCCTCAGCTTATCCTTTTCCTTTTTGACCTCTGCACTATCACCTTCTGCCGCTTCATATTCCTCAGGCTTCGTACCCAGATACTGCTTCATCCTCAGCAGCGCCTGTCCAGCTTCATACTTCCCGTCTCGCATCCCTCGGAACTCTTCCAGATTCTGCTCGACGCCCTTGCTCCAGTGTTCGCACACTGAACGCGGTCCGTGCTCCTTTCCACCTCGTCCCGCCTGGATAGCAGCCGCAGAGCAGAAGCAGATATACGCCTTGCCACGTCGAATCAACTCTTCAGCCAACTCGTAGAGCCTGTCAAAGTCATCGCTCGAATGCGTGATCCTCGCAGGCTCGAACCCCAGCCACTGCACCATGTCCTTGATACTGGTGAAGAATTGCTCTTCCTCTTTCGCAGGGTTTGTGTCATCGAATCGAAGGTTGCACTTGCCGCCATATGACTTTGCAAAACCAAAGTTGACTGTAATGGCTTTGGCGTGGCCGATGTGCAAGTAGCCATTGGGCTCGGGTGGGAATCGTGTTTGGACTTCGCTGGGCGGCACAGGCTTCTCGTTGTAGACACCCTTCAGCCATCCTGTTTTGAAAGGGTCTACAGGTTCTGCTGGGGCGGCTTTGCTCGAGGCGGCATTTCCTGATGCTGGCTGAGGGGCAGATTTCGAGGCGGCTTTGGCGGCTTTTGCTGCTGCTTTCTTCGCTTCCTTCTCAGCAGCGCGCTTGGAGATCTTGGGCTCGCCATCCGCGGCTGTTGGTGCTGCGTCGGCCATGCTGAGTGTATGAGTAGTGAGCGCGGTCAGTGCAGGAATGAAGGTCAACTATGTTCAGGAAGTGAGTCAAGATCCCAATGCTGAATCACAATGCTTGGCGTTTCATTAGCGGGGTCCTGGTCGACTTTCACATGCTGCCTTTCCTTCTTTAGCTTCATCACTCCATCCTCTGCATGCGACACTTGACACTCTGCTCAGGCCTTTTCCGAAAAGTCACGATCTCAGCGGTGCTTGTTTCAAGCGCCTCGCAAAACGCTAGCCGCCCTCGCCCTCACCTTCAACAGCTTGCAAGCGTATCCAGCATCAAACATCGCTGCCTGCGCAAGATGGCTTCGTCGACAGTTCCACTCAACGAGATACCAACCTTGACCCTCCTCTACAAGCTCAACAAAATCACTCCAGCTACTGAAACAGCACCGAATGCGACATCAAAGTTCAACGACAAGATATCCCTGATCCAGACGGACCTCACAAAGCTCCAAGTAACGGCAATCGTCAACGCGGCCAACGAAAGCCTGCTCGGAGGCGGCGGTGTCGATGGCGCCATTCATCGCGCAGCCGGACGCGAGCTTATCGAAGAGTGCAGGGAGCTGGATGGATGCGATACTGGCTCGGCAAAGATCACAAATGCGTACGGCAGACTGCCTTGTAAGAAGGTGATTCACGCTGTGGGACCAGTGTACAAGCGCAAAGGCGTATCAGTCGAAGGTGGTGGAAACGGCAGCAATGAGAGATTGCTGCGCGGTTGCTACAAGACGAGCTTGGACCTGGCAGCTGAGCATGGCTTGACAAGCGTTGCGTTCAGTGCAATCAGCACAGGAGTGTATGGCTACCCCAGCGAAGAGGCGGCTGACGTGGCCCTGCGTACCGTGAAAGAGTGGCTCGAGACGAACGAATACGCAGAGAAGATTGAACGCGTTGTGTTCTGTCAGTTCCTCGACAAGGATCAAGACGCGTACGAGGAGTTGGTCCCGACATATTTCCCACCTGCCGCTTCTGCAGATTCGAAGACAGCAAACGCAGCTGAGTCGGAGGAGAGAGATTCAGCTTCCGATGCAGCAGCAGAGAAGGCCGACATGCCGGAACTTCCAGAAGTGCCAACGAAGGAGCCCACGCAGCCTGACGAGCCCGAGACTAAGAGACAGAAGCTCGACGAGAACGCAAAGGTCTGATGCGGCACCACAGCGACAGAAGAACGACATAATGAATTATGAATTAATGGATGTGAAACGGCGAGCTGCCCAGAAAACGCGGCCTTGCGATGAGCGATGCATACTTAGATACCCCATTAGCGAGCGATATGGCCCGACTGGCGAACGAGGATGAACAGATCCATTTGGCGACAAGATGTCTGGTCCGGAAACTTCCAGATAGTAATTCAGATCGGGTTCCCATTGAATCGAGTTGGATTTGACCCCTAGAGCCAGTCGAAGGGCCACAAGGTTTCTGTTCCTCACGATCAACAACGACTCTGTCCTTGGGACCGTGCAACTGTAGAAATGCTGTGAAGATTGTGACAGATACCCCAGAAGACTGGCTCTCATTGTTTCTCATCTGCCATTCGCCTGTACACCTGCATCTTGCCTCGACGCGCTTGAACGCGAATTCCAGTTCTACGCGTCTGCATCACGCCTAAGACCACTTGATCAACGAAGCTTCCCGCAAACATGCCTGAGCTTCGCGTCTTTCACGCCACGTTTTACTATTTTCCGTCCACATACCAGCTCCGGATGTCGAACATCTTGCCCTAATTCGACAACGACAAGACGATGGCGCTACACAAGAATCCGAAGTCGTGGACAAGCAGGCCAAGCCCCACCTGCCAAACTTTTGCCACGAGTCTTAGCTCCAGCAACACTCACCACACACTTCTTCCATCTCAAATAGACTTCACTTGGAATCTTCTTCATCGCCAGTGTAATACGACAGCTATTGGAGGGAGTTCACGTGCATCCAGGCCAGATACGCCACGATTCACACGAGACATCCTTCCCCCGGAGCGGAGTGGAGGAGAGAGCAGGCATCTCCTCCGGCCCACTGCAATCCCTCGGTCTGCATTCTCCCAAGGTTCGGCGAACGGCATCCTGCAATATCTCAGCTACCATTCACCAAAAACACCACTATCAGACGCAAACACAATGCCGTGAGCCCGGTGGAGCGACACGATCTCTCGGGGTCGACACGGACGCGCTCTCCTCACACGTGGAGCACCTGTTCGCGATGCACAGAGATGCGTGCGAACCACCGTGTTGGTCTGGGGGCATCGTTGCGCCGAAACACCCCATGGGCTCGGCCCCAGACTGTCCACCTTCGAGTAAAGATCATCCCTGCCCACAACACCTGACGCCGCCACGATTCACTTCCATTGGTGGAAAAGTGTTGATCAATTGTTGCGAACAAGGATCTCACACCACAACCACCGTGCACAAGCTGCTGCAAGCACCTGGCTAAAAGGAGCCAATACTGCAACGGGCGTTGGCGCGCATGTGCCATGCTCCACCGCTGCGACGCCACATGGTTATACGGCAGAATTCCTGCAGCTTCATCGACCGTGTCCACATCCCGGGGTCAGCTTGATACTGTATATTGTGGTTCATAAGCTATCCTGGTCCCCGTTCACCTCGTGTCCTCTGCAGACTGCAGCCCTTACTTCTCCTTCTGCGTTGACTGAGTACTTCACCAGCAACAGCACCAGCAGCCATGGATCCCGAAAAGACTAGCTATGCGACGGAGGTCGAGCAGAAGGCGGCCTTTGCCCACAAGGCCGAGATCGATGACTACCGAGCGGGTGCCATCGAGGCTGAAGAGGCCGAGCATAACATGACAGTTATGCAGGCTCTGAAGGCGTACCCTATGGCCTCGTTCTGGGCCTTTGTCATCTCCTGCACGATCGTGAGCGTTTCTTGAGCCGAAGAGCAAAAGGGTCGAGCTGATTTGTACAGATCATGGAGTCTTACGATGTCTTCTTGATGGGCAACTTTGTAGCTCTGGATAAGGTGCATTCTACCCTCAAGTAGCAGACAGCCAATCAAGCTAACCGCGCGACAGTTCATTCAAGATTACGGAGTGATCAACCCTGCCACTGGCGAGAAGGTCATTGCCACAAAGTGGCAGTCTGCACTCCAAGTGTCTGGGCAACTCGGAGCACTGATCGGTGTCTTCTTGGCCGGACCTTTAACCAGCCGCATCGGTTATCGGTGGGCCAATATCGTTGGATTGATGGCTCTCAACGCCTTCATCTTCATCTTCTACTTCGGAGACTCGCTGCCCGTCTACTTCGCCGCACAAATTCTCGAGGGTCTGCCATGGGGTATTTTCATTGCCAACGCTCCCGCATACTGCAGTGAGATTGTGCCAATCCAACTGCGAGCCCCAGCAACCCAAATGCTGCAGATGTTCTGGGCCATCGGAAGTATCATTGTTGGTGGCGTTGCCTTCCATTACAATGAGAACACCACGGAGGCCGCTTACAGGTGCGTTATTAATCACAATCCTCGCGGTAGCTTGGCTGACACATGCCAATAGGGTTCCTATTGCACTTCAGTGGCTGTTCCCCACTCCTCTCGCCATCCTCATCTTCTTTTCCCCCGAAAGTCCTTGGTGGCTCGTCCGCAAAGGACGTTTGGAAGAAGCGGCAAAATCTGTCGAGCGTCTTGGACGCAAGGATCAGATGAGAACACCCGAGACCATTGCTATGATGCGTCGTGTCATCGAAATGGAGGAGACCTCAACACAGCCCAACCACATCGAACTGTTCAAGGGAACGGACCTTCGCCGAACTCTCATCGTTTGTGGTGTCTACGCTGCGCAGAACCTCACGGGTAATTTGATCGCCAACCAGGCCGTCTACTTCTTCCGACAAGCAGGTGTGAACTCGAACCTGGCTTTCGCCTTGGGTCTGATCACCTCCGCTCTTCAATGGATCGCCGTCATGCTGTCATGGATTCTGACCACATATTTCGGTCGTCGCTCTATCTACCTGTGGGGATCTCTCGCCAACTTTGTCCTTTTGATCGTTCTGGGTATCGCTGGTTCCGTTGGTGCCTCTCACGCCGCTTCTCTGGCCCAGGCATCGTTGGGTCTGATCGTCTCCGTTTTCTTCACCCTTGGACCGGCTCCTGCTTCCTGGGTCATCATTGGAGAGACTTCTGCAATTCGTCTCAGGCCTCTCACCACGGGTATGGGTCGTGCCACCTACTACATCGTTGAGATTCCATGCATTTTCCTTGCCTCTTGGATGTTGAACCCAACTGGCGCGAACTTGGGCGGAAAGTGTGGTTACGTCTGGTAAGTTTGAGCCTTTCCAAACCGTTCAGAATCATTAGAGCATCTGCTAATTGTTGTTTACAGGGGTGGTACCGCATTTGTCTGTCTCGCAGTCGCCTGGTGGGGCTTGCCTGAGATGAAGAACCGCTCATACCGTGAGATTGACATCATGTTCAAGCGTCGCATCCCAGCACGTAAATGGAAGGAGACTGTCATTGATGTCAATGATGATGAGTAGAGAATCGCAATGCTGGACAGTCACACAGGACGACCGCTGCAGAAAGCTTTCGCTTGGCATATGGTCCATGTGTGGTCTTGATGTGCTTGCAGGATCATGTATTACAGCAATGATATTCCAATTCATGTGCAACATTTTTGCTTTTCTCTGTCAGCTTCCTTTCTCAAAGATGGTGTGATTCATTTCACTTGTTAATTTGGCCTTCAACAATTCACTTGCCGGCACGACGTCCTTAGTGATGCTGGGCGCCTGCACAAGAACGACGACGCCAAGCAGGACCAGATGCCAGCATTACGAAAACCTATGGGTATCTGAGGTTCATTCAAATCGTTATTCCACAATGGAACTTGTACTGTCATCCAAGGCCTCCACCACCTTGTTCACAATTTCGTCTCCACTTTCCCACTGTCCAACGCTTTAACAGCTTCTTCGAAATCCGGAATGTTGTCTGCACGATTCGCAGCTCCTATATTGAGAATCGTAGGTCAGCAATGCAAGCCATGCACCAAAAAGGGAAACCAGTCAACATACCACCCCACTTCACTTTCCCATCCTCTCCAATAGCAAACGTCCCGGAAGTCTGCCATCGACTTCCACTCTCCGTCGGTCTATTACTGATCCCCTCATTCTTTGCCAAATTCCATACGTTCCACATACTTCCTGCTGAAAGGACATGGCCCCAGGAGGAGACGCCGAGGCCGTAGGCGTTGTAGGCTTCCTAAGAAGTAGTCACGCGCGTTAGCATAAGTACGAAAGGATGTATGAGCGGTACGGGAAGTGACGAGAAAATTTCGATCAGCATCGACGATAATTCGTAAATTTGCAGGTTCACTCCCGAATTGCGGTATCGATTTCAACCATTTGTCTGTAGAAGTTTGGTCGGAGTGTGAAATGGCGAGGAAGTCGATGTCGCGATGGGTTTTGGCTGCTTCGCGGAGGAGGAGGTAGGTTTTCTCGGCGAATCTGCGAGATGTTAATCAGTAATCATTTCTTTGAATGCGAGATGAGTGGCATCGTTGTAGCCTTTTTTTTGAACTTACGGACAACCACAATGACGGAGGAATGCAAGGACTGTGCGTTGGTTGGATTGGAGGGAGAGGATTGCGGGTTGAGGAGCTTGAGAGCCGATTTGAGGGACAGATGAGGTTGGGCTTTCGTCGTTGGATTTTGGTGCCCACCAGGAATTGAATTCTTGTTGGAGGGTCATTGTTGTTGGACGTGGATCGTTTCGTGGTAAGAAGAGTACGGTAATGGGAAGGCGGATGTTGGTCTTATTGTGGTAACGACGTTTCGGTGAAGATCTTGCTATGATCTTGAAGAGCGATCACTTGTAGAATATGAATAAAAACAGCTAGGATGAAGGGTATGATATGTGTATACCACAATAGATGTACTCGAATGTGGACTGACATTACCTTAGCCGAGTCAAATCCACGCCTTAGGCACACATGGCTCGTGCTAGAAGTGTGCCCCACGTAACCTATAGAACCTCGTAAACCTACAATTCTAGTATGTTTTTAAGGTAGTGTTTCTTAACTATTACTGCATAGATTGCTATAATTTAAACTATATTATAATCGCTATATATTAAGCTTACTAAACTAAAGGTTTAGTACTACCTTCTTACTTAGTTATCGTATTCTTAATAGTTTAGCTAGATTAGCCTATATACTTA